>MVAK01000062.1:0-114337 GCA_014825535.1 Cystofilobasidium bisporidii | reverse complement strand
GGGGGAGGGGGGGGTGGGGAGAGAGAGGGGGGGGGAGAGGGGGGGAGGAGGGGGAGGGAGGGAGGGGGGGGGGGGGAGAGAGGGGGGGGGGGGGGGGACAGGAGAGGAGAGAACGCGGACCATTGGAACGAGGTGTTGCCTTGGATCTGCGCGCGAGCGAGGGAGGGCGAAGGTTGACAAGCGCGCGAGACGGAGAGAGAGAGAGAAAAGGTGTGCGAAGGAGGATCAGTCCGAGGAGAAACGTTCCGCGGGGCTCGCCAGAGGTCCGCCAGCTGAAGGAAGCCGTAGGGAGGGAGGGAGGGACGGACCTCGACGACCGTCTGTGAGCGACCGAAGAGGGCGAGGGTGAGGGCGGGCGGGCAGGCGAGGTGCGAAGGTAGGGGTGCGGGCGGGACAAAGTCAGCCGGCCTGCGGATGGCCCAGGAGGAAGAAAGAGAGAGCGAGAGAGAGAGAGAAAGAGAGAAAGAGAGAGAGAGAGAGCGCGCGCAAGAGGCAAACGCACGCCCAGTCGGATGTCGCCCTTGTCGATCTTGGTGCCTGACAAAGAGGAGTCGGGCGTGGGAGGAGAGCAAGGGGGGGGGGAGGGGGGTCAGCTTGCATCTCACTGTCCAACGGCTGGCAGGTATAGGGAGCGTCGCCCCGGCCGCAACCCCCGCTGAGCGGCTGGGCAGGAGCTGCCGGCTGGTCGAGGACAGGAGCCGCGTGGTGGAGAGAGAGAGAGAGAGTCGCGAGCCAGACGCCCTCGCTCGGATAGACGGACGAGCCGGAGCCCGGGCGACCTGAGCGTGAGCTCCTTTGCTCGCTCGCTCGCTCGGTCGCTCGGGGAGGCACACTGGTCGAGCCAAAGCTCCGTCCGCCCTTCGCCAGCTGCGCCCCTGCCATTGCGCGGCGCGCGCCCTCGTCGCACACACCCTGTCCAGAGGCGGGCGAGAGCCAGACCGACGCACCGTTGCAAGGCTTGGAGCCTGAGCGGGCCGCCGGAGCCCAAGAGGCACAAGTCAGCCGGGGCGGCGAGGGGACAGGCCTGGCCGGGAGCCAGCTGCAGGAGGGAGACGGACGGACCCTTGCAGGCGGCTCGGTTGGTCGAGGCGTATTCGACTCTGTCGTTGACGGTCAGCGTCCTTGAGCGAGAGGGTGCTGTCGTCTGCCAGAGATGGGCTGACCTGTAGGGCATCGTGGGGAGGGGGAGGGGGGTCGGGCGCAGGCGGAGGAGGGGACGTCACTCACTCAACGACCCCCTTTTCTTTTTTTTCTTCTTCTTGTTCTCTCCCGCCCCCTTGGGCGAAAAGGCTCTCTTCTCTCTCTCTCTCGTCCCCCCCCCGACACGATCCATCTGACCCCCGTCCCCTGTACGTCCGACCGCCCTCTCCCTGCCTGCCCTCCTTGCGCCCCTCCCCAACAGTCCAACCGTGCGTCCCTCTCCCCGTTCCTCTCCTCACCTCTGCTCGTCCCGGTCGCTGGGCGCTGGCCCACGGCTCGGCCTCGGTCGGACAGCTCTCGCCAGAGATGGGGTGGTTGGTGATGCCGACCGCCCGTCGGGGTTCCTTCCAGTGGGGCTGACGCCCGACCAACCTCCTCTCCTTGTTCTGCTCTCCTCCCTCCCGCGCTCACCTCTTCCCCCATCGCTCGGCTGTTGCCTGCCCTTTGCCATCGCGCCCCGACTGGGCACGCCTGCCTTCGTCGTCGTCGTCGTCGTCTATCGGCTGCGCTTGCGCCCGCTCGGCTCGCTCTCCCGCCTGCCTTCCCCTGCCCGTCCGATCCCGGCCCTCTGTCCATCATCTCCCGGCTCGGTCTTCCGCCGACCGCACGCCCCGCCCCACCCCCCACCCCCCCGTCCCGCCTTCGGACCCTGCCTGCGCGCTTGCTCGGGGGCCGGCGGGGCGTCGGCAGATGGCCACCGCTAGCTTCTTCGCTTCCCTCCCTGTCCCTCCTTCGTGGCGTGTACGTCGTCCCCTTGTCTCCCCTCTCCTCTTGCCCCTTCCTCTCCCCCCCCCCCCCCCCCCCCCCCCCCCCTCGCCCGGGCGAACGCGCGTACAGGTCGGATCAGCCCTGATGCATCTCCACCGCACCTCGGTCCTCGGCAGCCCCCCTTCGATCGACCCCCACCCCCGCTCGACCGAGCAGGGCTGGGCGGTCGGCATCTGGAGCGCCAACCGACCCGAGTGGCAGATGGTCGACATGGCCACCCAGGCGTTTGGGCTCGTCTCGGTCGCGCTGTACGACACGCTCGGGGTCAGTCGGGCCCTGCCTTCCTCTCCCCTCTCCTCCCCTCCCCTCCTCCCACCGCTTTCTCGTTTGCGCGCGCGCGCAATCTCCCTCTCTCTCTCTCTCTCTGACCTGGTTGGCTCTGACTGGGGCGCTGGGCTGACGCTCGTGCGAGGACGACGACCTGTTCGACTGCCTCCAGCCCAACACGACAGGTTCCGTCCCCTCCCCCTCTCTTTCCCCTGTTCCTCCACCCTCTGACCCCCCCCCTCTTCCCATATACTCCCAACCGCAGTCTACGTCTCGAACCACGCCTCCCTCTCCATCCTCTTCACCACGCGTGCCCACCTGGCCTCGACGCTCTCGATCCTCCCCGCCTGCCCGACGATCCGCCTCGTCGTCTGCTTCGACGGGCTCGGGTCCTCGGCCGCCGAGCGCAAGCTCGTCCGCGGCTGGGCCGAGGCGAGCGGGAGGGTCAGGGTGCTGGGCTTTGACGAGCTCAGGGAGGTCGGGAGGCACAACCCGGCGGAACCGATGCCTCCGGGCCCTGAGAACGTCGCGACGCTGTGCTGTGCGTTTTTGGCCCCCTCACCCCCTCTTTCTCTCTCTCTCTCTCTCTCTCTCTCTCTCTCTCTCTCTCGCTCTCTCTGTCTTTCGCGTGGTCGATCACCACTTGGCTGAACAACCTCGCCTCCCCACGCACACAAAATCCCCCCGCCCCCCCCCCCTCCCCCAAAAAAACCACGTCCGCACACGGGCGCGCTCAAAACGACCCAGACACCTCGGGCACGACGGGCAACCCCAAGGGAGCGATCCTCACGCACCGGACCATGACGACGGCCGTCATCGCCAATGCGTACGGCACCAACTTTCCCCCGAGCGGGACGGTCGAGTGCTCCTACTTGCCGTTGGGTCCCCCTCCCTTCCTCCCTTCCTTCCTTCCTTCCTTGCCAGTCTCCAGAAAACCCCACCGAGACTAACCCCCTTCCCCCTCACCTCCCGCGAACCCACGAACGAAACCCGCCCCCCCCAACAAAAGCCTCGCCCACATCTACGCCCGCTTCTGCGACCTGCTCGTCGTCTACCTCCGCGGCTGCGCGGCCTACTCGACGGGCGACGCCACCCGGCTGCTCGACGACGTTCGGCTGATGCGCCCGACCTTCTTCCCGAGCGTCCCCCGCGCGCTCAACAAGATCTACGCCGGTGAGGCCCCTTTTCGCGCGCGGGTGCGCGCGCGCGGGTGCCGCTTTTTCTGTCGCCTTCAGACTCGCTCTCTCCCTCTCCTTCTCTCCCTCGCTCTCGAAACGCGCGCTTGAACCAACCCGCTCATCCCCCGTCCCCCCGTCCCTCCCTCCTCGGGTGAACGCGACCAGCCATCATGGCCCAGGCCAACGCCGGCGGGCTCAAGTCGGCTCTCCTCAAGCGCGCGATCGAGACCAAGGTGGCCCGGTTCCGAGCGACGGGCGAGGTGACGCACGCCGTGTATGACCGGCTCGTGTTCAGCAAGGTGCGGAGGGTTTTTATTATTATTATTATTTCGGGGGGCACCCTCTCTCTCGCCCTTCTTTCCGCTCCCTCCTCCCGTTCAAGGTCATGCGCGAGACTGACACCCTTGGTCCTGTGCGTTTGTGGGTTTGGGGGTGTTGTCGGCGGGGCTTGGGGGTCGGGCCAGGTGCAAGCCCTGATGGGCGGCAGGTTGGGATATCACACGTCGGGCAGCGCACCGGTCGCCAAGGAGGTGTTTGAGACGCTCAAGGTGGCGTTCGCCGTTGATTCCGTCGAGGTCCGTTCCGGTCGTTCTCGTCGTCGTCGTCATCTTCCTCTTCTGCTTCTTCTGCTTCCGGCCCCCCCCCTCTTCCCTCCTCCTGCTTGGTTTGAGTTTACGAGCGCCGGTCGCGATTCGGCCTGGGTCGTGTCGATGGGACTGACGTCCGATGCCCTTTCCTCCCTCGCGCGCGCGCGCGGCGTCACCAGGGCTGGGGCATGACCGAGGTACGTCCGCCTTGTCCTCTCCCCCTTCTTCCCTTTACCTGCCTCCTCTGAGCCGAGGCCGACTGACGACGCCGGGGGGGTGGGATCTTCAACGGGGAATGACGTCTTTGCTTGCAGACGGTCGGGACCGGCGCCGTCGGCTGGCCAAACGACCCGGCCGCGACGGGGACGATTGGCGCCCCTCGCCTGGTGAACCAGTTCAAGCTCGTCGACGGTGCGTGCGTGCGTGCGCACGCTTGCGTCGCTCTGCATTCCTCTCACCCTCCCTACCTTCCCTCCCTCCCACCCACCCACCCCTCCCTCCTTTGTCTTCCTTGCACCTCATAGCCCGAGACTGACCAAGACGTGTCTTTGCTTCCGCGCGCGGCGTTCCGACCGCGCACTCGAAAGTGCCCGAGATGGGCTACCTGTCGACTGACGAGCCGTTCCCCCGAGGCGAGCTCTGCGTCAAGGGTTTCAACGTCTTTGTTCGTCTCCCCCTCCCTCCCTCCCTCCCTCCCTCCCTCCCCCCTCTACTCTGGCGCGAGACTGATTACCGCATCTGACGCGCCTGTCGTGCGGACGAGGACAGAGCGGCTACTACAAGGATGAGAAGAACACGCGCGAGGCTCTCGACGACGAGGGTTGGCTGCACACGGGCGACGTCTGCACCGTCGATGGCGCCGGGCGGTTCAAGGTGCGACCCCCCCCCTCTCCCCCCCCCTCCCCTTTTGTCTGCGCGCCGACTCTGCGCCGGGCTTTCTTTCGTTCGCGGGCTGAACGTCGCGGACCGGCAGATCATCGACCGCAAGAAGAACCTCGTCAAGATGGCCCAAGGCGAGTACGTCGCGGTCGAGACGGTCGAGAACGTCTATGTGCGCTTTACCTCTCTCTCTCTCTCACACACACACACGCACACAAGCACAGACTCACGCGCCACTTGTCGTACGCCCCGCCTCTATGTCTATGCTGACGTCTCCTCGCCCTCACTTTCCGCCCCCACCCGATGGAGCAGATGGTCGTCCCCCTCTTCTCCTCCTTCTTCCTCTACTGCGACGGCCTCAAGTCGCACCCCGTCGCGCTCGGGGTGATCGACCCTGCCCAGCTGCTCGCCTTCCTGCGCAAGACGGCCCGCTGGCCGGCCGTCCAGTCCGAGGCCGACGTCGTCCGGCTCGTCGAGGACGCCGGGCCCAAGGGCGAGGGCAGGCGGCTCAGGCAAGAGGTGGTCGAGCTCCTCGCCGCCCATGGGAGGAGCAAGAAGCTGCAGGGGTACGAGATTGTCCGCGGCATCGCCCTGTGCGTCCTCTCCACCCCCCCCCCCCCCCCGCCACCCTCGCTTCTCCGGGCCTTCTGCACTGACTAACCTATTTGATCACACGCCGACCCGCTCTCCCTGCCCCGCGCGTGCAATGACACGCAGGACGACCGAGCCCTTCGACCCGGACCTCCTCACCCCGTCGTTCAAGTTCAAGCGCCAGGCCGTCCGGCAGGCGCACGCCGCAGCGCTCGACCGCGCGTACGCAGAGGCCGAGGAGGACGCCGCGGGTCCGTCGGCCGGCGGCAAGGCCTCCGCTCGGCTGTAGACGCCCGCCGGCTGCCGCGTCGCGCTCGACACGTCCACACCCTCTCCCCCTTCCCCTTTTCAACCCCTCTCCTTGTACAGCCCCCCTCTTCAGGACCGTGACCTTCCTTACTTTCTTCGATAGAGTCGCACCGGCTCGCTCTCGCGCTTCTCTGGAAGGAACTGCACCTTGTGCCTTGCTCCTCATCCTTTGCTCCCTCTACGCACCGCGTCGTCCCTAGCCTGTTTCGCCCCCCCGCTGCCCCGCTTCGCCACCGGCCACTCAGTTTGTACCTTGCCCCCCTCCTCCCCCGCGCGACCCTCGCCTCTCGTTTGCACATAGCGCATGACGCCTTCCGCCCTCTCCAAACATTCCACCAGACGATCGAACCAAAGGCGGCAGGGAGAGGGGTGGGGTGGGGCATGGTCAATCGACTTTGAGGGCGCCCATCAGCCTGCCCAGGCTCCGCTCCCACCCGGCCTCGAACGCCCCCCTCCCAAAGCGCACCTCGACGCTCTCCCTCGCCCGCACTCGCACGGCTGCGCGCACCGCCCGGGGCAGCTCGAGCACCTCGACCAGCGCGCGGGCAAAGTCGCGCGGGGTCCGGGCGTGCCAGCCTGTGCGGGCCGAGAGGGGGGGCGGGGCGTCGAGCGAGGGCTGGTACGCTGGAGGGCAAGGGGCAGGGACGATGATGTCGAGCCATGGACCGGCGCTGGCGTGCGCGAGGGGGACCAAGCCGGCCGCCTGCGAGTGCGTACGCCGACACGACGGGCAAAGGAATGGGGCATTGCGGCGGGGGGGGGGGGAGCGGGGTTTCAGGGCTGGCGCTTCTTCTGGACTGACGCGCGCAGGGTGGGCGAGGTCACGACGCACCATAAACTCGACGACGTTGATGCCAAAGTGCTCGTCGACCATGGTCGAGAGCCCGACGCTCGCGCGGCCGAGCCACGACAGCAGCGTCGGGTAGTCGGCGTTGACGACGAGCTCGACGTTGGCCTGGCCGAGCATGAGCGGAGGGGCGAATAATCAGTCGACAATGGAACCACCTTTACGGTCGAGCACTGGCCAAAAATGACGCGCAGATCAGACAGAGGGAGCCCGAGAGGGGACGCACATCGATGCCGAGCTCGACGGCGAGCGTCCGCAGCGCCTCGACCCGACCCGCGTCGGCCGCATCCCGGACGCTGCCGACCATGACGAGGCGGACCTGGTCCGGGCCCTCGGCCTGCCACTCGGGGCGGAGCGCAAAGAGCTCTGCGAGGGCGCGCAGCTGGGCCGGGTGATCCTTCTCCGGCCTGGCGGGAGGCGTCGCGAGTGCGAGACGGCGAGCGGTCAGCGGGCGAGAGGGAGCGCGAGGGCTCAGCGAAGACCAGGAAAAGGACAGGATCGCACCGGAACTGAGCGAGGGACAGGACGACGCGCTCTCGCGCCTCGTCCGCGAGCGCGAGCTTGCCGAGGTCGCCCGTCTCGCAGGGCGGGAACACCTTGCTGACGCGCGCCTCCCCGGCCGGCTCGCCGCCGCTGCCGAGCAGCGTATCGAGGTGGGCCTTTGTCCAGCTCGAGTTGGCCATCACCTCCTGGCCGAACGAGAGGCACCAGGCGTAGGCTCTGATGAGCAGCCGGTAGTAGACGAGCTTGAGGGCCGACCGCAGGGGCGACCGCGCGGCCGCGACGTTGGTGTGCGTGTGCTGGCGCAGGCGGACGCGCGAGACCATGTCGGGGCTGCGCGCGAAGGGGGAGCATGGGCGGGAGAGAGCTTGTCAGCTCGACATTCGAGATTCCGACGAAGCGAGGCCCACAGCTTGTCAAGGGGAGAGGGTGAAGCAGGGCCTGCTAGGGATGAGGCGAGGGCAAAGAAGAGAAACAGCGCAGGCAGGCCACACGTTCTGGGACACGCACCTGATGGTCGGGTAATGCACGTACGCCCCGATTGGCATGTTGGCCCCCGTGAAGAAGCGGATGAACGGGTACGCCCAGGCGTAGCCCATCGTGTCTGCCAGCCCGGTGCACAGCGAGCGCGGACGGTCAGTCGCGCAGTCGGTTCGGGGCAAAAAGCGCGCAGATGGAGATGCGCACCGACGAAGACGTCGGGCACGACACCCTGGGGTCCGGCGAGTGCCTCCCAAGCACAGACGACGGCGCCGTATGCCTGGCCAAGCAGTGTCAGTCGGCGCCAGTACGAGTCCGAAATGAGGCGGCGCGACGCGAGCGGGACGAGGTGAATTGACGCCGGCGACAGCGCGATGTTAAAGTGATGCTGCGAGACACGAAGAACGATGCACGACGCTGCCTGTCAGTCAGGACCACCGGGTAGGCGAGCGCACCAGATCTCAAGCGGCAGACGCACCCTGGCCCGGTCGACGATGGCCTCCTTGGAGGCGGCGGGGAAGTCCCCCGTGTAGACGACAAAGGCGAGGTCGGGGCTCGTCTGCTGCATGTAGCTGACCGCGGTCCAAATGACGCGCTCGCCGCCGCCGCCGGCGTTGCAGAAAGGGTGGAACAGGCCGACGACCTTGGTCCGACGTTTGCGCTCGTCCTCGTGGCTGGCGCCGGCGAGCAGCGAGGCCCGGCGAAGGAGCGAGGCCGCCCGCCGGCGATGGAGGAACGCGCGCAGGAGCAAGTACGGCAGCCGGACGACGGCGAGCAGGATGAAGACCGCGAGCACCGGGTTCTCGAGCGCGACCGACAGGCTCAGCAGCGAGCGCGAGCTCTGTCTAGCGCAGTCCTGAGAGCCCATGCTTGTCACAAGTAGTGAAGGGTGAGAAGAGGGCGAGGCAAGGAACGGTCGACAGTCGTCGCAGGGCAAGGAAGGACCTTCGCTGCCGGTCACCCTTTTCGGAGCCCGACATCGACGCCCCTCCCCGAACCACATCCCCTTCCTTCTACTCATCTTCCGGTCGCACACGCAGACCGCCATGGTCCTCTCCGTCCCTCTGCTTGGTCGGCCGCTGGTGGCGTGCGCGTCGTCGTCGTCGTCGTCGAGGGGCGTCCTCCGGCCGCTGGCCCTCCTCACCACGGCAGCCGCCGCGCCGTCCCGCATGACCTCGGGCCCACCACCGTCGCAACGACGACCGCTCAGCACCTCGTCCCTCGTTAAGCCGAGCTCACGGCGACCACTCGCGGTCGCTGGTCCTGACAGCTGGGCGTGCGCTAAGCGAGCGTTTGCTGTTGAGCATAGACGACGGCAGGTTGCGGGCAACACCACGGGTGCGTGCTTCTCCGACCCTTTCCTCCTGCTCCCCCCCTTCCTCTGCCTAGACTCGCTCCGGGCTGTCCGCCTCTCGCGCCCGGACCTCTCTCTCGGAGGCGAGCTCAACATATGGACCTGGGCTCTGACGATCTTCGCTGCTGCTGCTGCTGCTGCTTCTCTCTCTTGCAGACCCGCCTTCGGTCCCGCCGGCTAACTCGACGTCGCCCGCTCCCCCGCCGGCGTCGTCTCTGCCTGAGCCGTCGTACAAGCCGCTGCCGCCTTTGACGCCATCGCGCCTGCTGTCGCTCTACCTCACACTGGCCAAGTCGCGACTGTCAATCCTCGTCGTTCTGACGTCGACAACTGGGCTCGCCCTGTCGCCCTATCCGACGACCCTCCCGGTCCTCATCAGCTTGACGCTCGGCACGTACTTGACGTCGGCGGCGGCCAACGCCATCAACCAGATGTTCGAGTACCCGCTCGACGCCCAGGCGCTGCGCACACGTGCCCGGCCACTCGTCACCCGGGCCATCTCGACCCCGCATGCGGCCCTGTTTGCGCTCGCGGCAGCGACGATCGGCACTGCACTCCTCTACTACGGCTGCAACGCGACGACGGCTGCGCTCGCGCTGGGCACGCTCGTCCTGTACGCGTTCGTCTACACGCCGATGAAGCGGCTCTCAGTTTGGAACACGTGGGTCGGCGCCCTCGTCGGCGCGATCCCGCCCATCATGGGCTGGACAGCAACCGGCGGCGAGGTTTGGCCGACGCGCGAGCAGAAGGAGCGCTTTGGTCTGCCGGCGTGGCTGCCCGAGAGCCGCAAGGTCATGATCAAGGTCGGCGGCCCGACCGCGTCGTCGGTCCAGGACATCGAAGTGCCCGAAGGGTGGGCCACGCCGAGCGTCAAGTCGTATCTCGCCAAGGAGCTCCAGCGGCGAACGGCGCACGGTGATGACGACCTGCCGTTGCCGTCGATCGCGCTGCCGGACGCTCACCTGCCGACGCTCTACCCGGCCGACGAGTCGGAGCCGCGCGAGGTTGAGGTGACGGTCCTCGCGCCGTTGACGCTTGCCGCTCTGCTGTTTGCGTGGCAGTTCCCGCACTTCAACGCGCTGTCGCACGTCCTCCGGTCGTCGTACGCCATCTCGTCGTACCACATGTTGTCGGCCCTTAACCCGCGCAAAAACGCCCTCGTCTCGCTCCGGTACGCGCTTCTCATGATCCCGATCTGCTCGGTCATGGCGCCCGCGTCCGGCGCGGTCACCGGCCTGTTTGCCTTCACCTCGCTCGTCCCCAACGCCATCTTTGCGCGCCGGGCTTGGCAGTTCTACCGCCTGCCGCGCGACCAGACGGCTCGGCGCTTGTTCATGGACTCGCTCTGGTGGCTGCCCGTCGTCATGGGCCTCATGATGGTCCACAAGAACGACGCCGGCTGGCTCCAGGGCATTCAATCGTCGAGCGCCGGTAAATGGGTCCGCGACAGCCAGGCCGCCGTCGTCTATCGCGACCTCAGCCGCTGGGCCCGCGGCGAGAGCCGGGTCGAGGAGGCCCGACGGACGCTTGAGCTCTTGCGGGACGAGCGTGCGCGCAAAGAGGCCGCCCTCGACAAGGGCAAGATTTGATGTGATCCACTCCTCACCTCGCGCCCCCAAGCTTGCTTCGCGAGACGCACTGCGTTGCTACCTGTGCCGGCCCACCATGCTGCTCGCGAGCGAAAGGGCAAGAAGACGCTGCATCTCATCGCCGCTTTGACAGCCGGTCGTCGTCGCCACCGTCGCCAGGCTCGCCCGACGCATGCCGCTTGCGACTGCAAAAGGAGCGTATGTGCGGTCGGTCAGCGGACAGCTCGACGAGCAGCGCAGCAGGCTTGAGAGCAGACGCACCTCATTGGGTCGGCCAGATCGTCCTCCCGTCTGATCGAGCCCCGTCCTCGAATGCTGAAACCGCCGCCCGATTTGGGCCCATCATCTTCCCTCGCGTCAGGCGCAGCAGACGACCTCGCCGACCGCGGTCGGTCCCGGGCATCGCGCTCCCAGTCGCGGTCCGGGCGGGCAGGCAGCGCCCGATCTCTGTCGTCGCTCGGCCGCGAGGAGCCGCTCCTCGAGCCCGAGCCTCCCCCGCCATGCCGCCGGTCCCAGTCACGGTCGCGGTCACCGTTGCCGCGCTCGCGCATGTCGCGCTCACGCTCGCGGTCACGGATGCTGGAAGCGCCATCGCGCGTCCGGCTGGTCTCCCGCGTGCGACTGCCGTCGCTCCCCGGTCCGCTGTTGCCGCCGCCACCAGCACCGGCGCCGTAGTCGAGATCCTCGCCACCGCCCGCTTGAGGCCGGTCCAGGTCCTTCTTGCGAGGGCCGGTCGGAATGACGTTTTGCGGCAGTGAGGAGCGCGGGCCGGACGGGCCCTTCGGAGGCGAAGGCTGCGCCCCCCCGGGGCCGGACAGGGGACCACCACCTGGCGAGCAACGGAGAGTGGAGTGTCAGCCTGCTGCCCTGCAGTCGTCGGGCGAGAGACGATCGGTCTGAACGAGAAAACGAACCTCGGCCGCCGCGGAAGGCGGGCGCGCCACGGCCTCTGGCAGCTCCACGCACCCCAACAAACCCTCCCCTTCCGCTCTGCTGCTGTCCTGGGGCACCCCAGCCGTGGTCGGCTGGGGGCAGGGCGCCCTCACCAATATTGGGCTTCTGCTCGTCGTCGTTTGAGCCGCCGATGGGGGCCGGAGCCGGAGCGTCGATCCGACGCTGGTTGCCCGGGCCCTGCTGCTGCTGTTGCTGAGCGTGCATGAGCTGCTGGTGCGACTGCTGCTGGTGCTGAAAACCGTGTTGCTGTTGCTGCTGCTGCTGGGCCATGTCGGCACGAGGTCCGGTCGGCATGCCAGCCATAGCGCCAGCACCCATGCCGCCGTGATCCATGCCAAAGCCGTTGCCGAACATCATGCCGTTCATCATACCCTGCTGCTGCATCGGATCGAACGCAAACATGCCCTGCTGCTGCTGTCGATGGGGAGGGATAAAGATGGTCAGCCTGCAGGTCACGCAGATGCGCGCGCAGGATTTGAGCAGCCAAAGACGGGAACACACCATGGCCAGCTGCATCGCTGCCTGCGGGTTGTTGCGCATCTCTTCCATTTCGCGCCGGCGGCGCGTGTATTCGGACCAGGTGAACTCGTCGAAGCCGTAGTTGAACCAGTCGCTGATGTCGGCCCCGGGCAGGCGCCAGTCCTTGCGGTCGAGCATCTCAATCTCGATCTCGTACACGCTGCGGCCGTCCGGCAGGAGTGGCGGCGCGAAAAGGTCGACGCCAGGCTCCGAGAGCGGGATGTGAACGGCCGGAAAGGCGCGCTGCGAGAAGGTCGCGTTCAAGCGGCCGAAGTGGTTTGGGAGCTCGCCGGACGGCGTGACATAGGGCGCGGGCGCCTCGGCCGCCGCCGCGGAGGGTTGAGCCGGAGAGGCAGCGGATGGGGCTAAGGAGGAGCCCCCGGTCAACGATTGAGCGGCCGGAGGCTGAGGCATCGAGACGGACGTCGGCTGCTGTTGCTGCTGATGCGGGGGGGGCGGGGTTGGCTGATGGGCTCCAGGCCGGGCGGGAGGAGCGTACTCGGTCGTCGTCTGCACAGGCACTACAAGAAGCGGGACCGGCAGAGTTGATCGTCAGACACGGCGCCAGATCGAGGGAGGAAAGATGAGGGCGCCGACGCACTTGACAGCTGCTTGAGCGAGAGGACAGGCGGCGCCGCCTTGGCAGCTCCGAGCCCGTGGCCGAGAGTCGTGACCTTGGTCGGGTTCGGGTTCCTTGAGCAGGCATGACGAAGCTTGTCAGTAGGCAGGCTTTGAAGGAACGAGAGCAGGCCGCTCGGACAAGGATGCAGGGCAGGCGCGCACCTCAGGTCGAGGATCCTCCCAGCCGACGGGTCGAGCACGATCTCAAAGTCCTGCCCGAGCGCGAGCAAAGCGACCTCAACGTGTCAGCTCAGGGCAACAGTCACAGCAAGAGGCAGGCTGGAAGAACGTACGTCCTCACTGTCCTCGCCATCGTCCATATCCTCCTCGAGGTCCTCCTCCTCGCCCTCCTCTTGCTTGACCTCGCTTTCCTCGCCGGCCTGGGCTGATGAGGGCTCGCCAACGTCCGTCGCCGCCGGGGTTCCCTCGAGCTGCTGAGCGTCCGCCGCTGCAGGAGACCTGGAGGCAGCAATCAGCCGAGAACAAGGAGCAAAGTCACCGGTGCGTCAGCGATGGACGAGGAGAGGTCGTCGGGCAAAGCGAAGGCGTGGGCAGGCAGGGACGAACGGTGCAGGTGCCGGCGCGCCGCCGCCGCCGTAGAGGAACTCCTCGTCGTCGTCCATCCCGTCGCGTGGATTTCGCTGAAGACGGTTCGGAGTCTTTTGATGTTCACGCCCAAGGTCGTCCCGTGAGAGGAATGACTGATGGGAAGGGGCGTGGTCTGGGCCAGGAAGGAGGGAAGGCCGGGAAGGGGGGGAGGGGAGTGCAGGTCGGGCGGCGAGCTCTGCGTTTTGGCGCGGTTCTCATCTTTCCCCCTCGACACCTCGACATTGACCCGTTGAACGTCCTCATCCCTCCTCAACAGTAGCTGACACCTGGAAAGCTCGCCCAGGATCTTGCTCATGATCAGAGACGTGCCTACGCGCCGGGCAGATGTCGACGGTCCGCCGAACTACGTCGACCGTCAGCCCGCGCAATGCTGGCCGCGTCGCGCGCACGCGCATGGACGACAACTGTCGCTGCTGCCCCCCCGCTAAAACTACAAACGTTTGGTCGTCTGCCTTCTTCTGGAGTGGTGGCGACTCAAAGCGCCTCATGCTACCCATAATCTGCTGGCGGCTGCTTTCACGCTTGACAGAAGATGAGGAACGGGCGGCGAAATCGGCGAGGTCCTGCGCGCCACCCACGACAACATGGCCGACATCCTCCTTTGCCCTACGCCCTTGCCTGTCCGACACTGGACACGCGCTCTGCTTCCCGCCTGAGGCAAGAGGCCGTCGTAACCTCTCGATCTGCAGGGGCCCTTTCAGTCAAGGTCGGCGGCACCTCGTGAACGTTGGTCGTCCCACCCGTCGCCGGGAACGGGCTGTCGACGCCGTGCCGACAAGAGGCTTGCTGGCGGTCTCTGTCGCTTTCCCGACCCCTGATCGGCGTCGCTGGTCGACATGTATGGGATCCAAACGTTCGACAGAGATACGTCGGCTACGCGTGCGTCACTAGCGCCGGCGCGACCGTCCCAGCGCCGACTCGTCACTTGTCTCTTGCTCATGTTCGGCCCAATGCCAACTGCGACGCACCGTTGACCGCAGCTCTGGGCGTCCAAGCGGTCGCTCGTCGAAGGACTTCCTGGCAGAACCAGAGTCGCGACGCAGAGGTATGTATGTCGCGTGCCTTAGATCGGGACGTATCTGATGACCGTCCCTCCCGCCTAATCCCGTCCCGTTCTGCGTGAGTCGGCGAGTCTCTCGAACGCCTACCCGCCTGGGCCCGGACTTGGTTGACGCCCCCTCTCGACGGCAGGTCTGCGTCCCGCGACCTCCTCGCACGAAGTGTGGCTGCAACAAGCGCCGAACCTCTGCCCGATCCACTGACGGAAGCCTGTCGCTGTTGACTTTCTTTGGGATCACCACCGCCGAGCTCGCGACGCCTTCCACAGGTGGGCACTGAGCCCTGCCGACGGCCGGCGACTTGCAGTGGGGCTTCGATGCGCCGCAGAGGCAAATGGTCTCGTCGAGATAGAGCTACGCAGATCACCTCGACGCAGGCTGGCAGCGACTGGCAGCGCCATCCGCTTTCTCTGGAAGCTCTGCCAAACTCGCCAAAGAGAGCAGCGCGGATGCCGACCGAAGTCATCGTCCGCCGTATGCGACCTGTCAATTTGACAGTTTAGTAGCGCTCTGTGCGCTTTGTGTTGCACGATAAACAGCTGGGTTGACCATATGACACCTGCCTGCCTGTCAGGAGCGCGACCGCCAGAACCAGGGGGCTTTTGGGGGGGAGGGGAGAATATGGCGAGCGCCTCAACAAGGGACCTCGGCTGCCGCTGCAGATGGGTCTGGAAGCCTGTCGCTGCTCCCTTTGATGCCCGCTGCTGAGCCGAGCGCCCGCGCACGCGGGGGCGCCCGCTTCCGGCCTTTCTTTTTTTCCATCCCTCGAGGAGACGCCGGGGACGGCGACCCAACATCGGCTCCAGAGCCGCAGGCCAGCCTGCAGTGTAGCACCCTGAAGCTGCTGCACACAGCTGGCAGTCCTCGGCACGCCAGCCCCTTCTCCTCGCCTGCCCCAACAAAGCCCGCTCTCAAGGTAGTGTTGACGCTTCCGCGAGCGGCTGACGCTCGGGGCAGCTCACCTCCTCGACATCCGGCCTGCTGCAGCCGCTTATGGTAGCACCGAACGCCGGCTCCGACCTAGCTCGAAGGCAGCAGGCTGCTCTTGGGCGCCTTGGCTCAGCTTCGGGCCAGGTCGTTCCTTCACGGCCCGCGATGAGGCGAATATGGGGAACGTTTCGGGTAGCTTGGCAGCGCTGCCTTTTAAAGTGCTGCTTGTCGGCGGTCGCTCTGCGTTTTGCTTCCCTGCGTGCCGCACACACCGTGCTGCTATTCGCTCCTGGGCCTGCGCCACCAACTGGGCCGCCCTGCTTTGGGCGACGCGAGGCGGGCAGGGCGAAAGAGCATGGGGGCGGGTCACCAGCGCCTTTCCCTTTCCCTCGAGAACGAAATCTGCGACTGGGTCCTTCCTCGTCGCTCGGCTGACAACTACGTTCCATTCGTCGCTTACGAGGGCAAGACCAGCTAGCAGACGCTCCCTCCGTCTCCTCCAGCGCCCCACCTTCGAGCGATTCACCAGCTGCCGCTCGGGCCCGAAGGATCTCGCGCGATCCAATCTTGGCCCCAAGTTTGCAGCAATTGCTTGCCCGCCAGCAGCCAGCGGCATCTGGAGCCTCCGAGCACGGCGCGTCCCGACGCTCAATTCCTCCATCCCCTGTCCGAGTCCGTACCTGAGCCATTCTGCACCGGCAGCGGTCCGACCTCTGTGCTGGACGTGCAGCCGGACTGACCGTTGCAATTGTCCTGCCTCATCCAGCATTGACCCCTCCCTGTCCGCAGCAACCGGCAGGCCGGCTTCCCTTGATTCTTCCCTTGGCCCACCATGGCTGCCTCCACCCTGCCTGGCTGGGAGCCATCGGGGACTGAGGTCGAGCAGTGGACGGCCTTTATTGTCGCCCATGCCCTCGCCATCGCTTCCCTCGGCAGCCTGCTCTTGCTGATCGCGTGGACGGGCGTGAAGCGCCCGCTGGTTGTCGTGATAGTGAGTCTTGCACCGTCCTTCCGCTTCCTTGTCCCATCTTGATCGCGAATCTGCCTCAACATTGACTGAGCTCCCGTGCGCTGCTGTTCGACAGATGATCCTGTCGTTTATGCTTAATTCAATCTGCAACCTCATGGTGTGCGTCCGGCCCCCGACTGCGCGCGCGCTTCGCCCTTTCCAAGCACCGCGGCTCGCCTGACGAACTCGTGATCTCTCTCCCCTCCTAGCATCAATTCGATCCACGGCCCCGTTTCGATGTCCCTTGCGCTCGTTGGCTACGTCTTCTGCCTGTGTGGCACGACCATCATCGCCTGCACGGCCTTCTCGACGACCGCCTTCGTTTGGGCGATGCTGCAACGCTCCTTTGGTCGCCGCGTGCCCTTCAGCAAGCACTTTGATCTCATCGTGCGTGCTTGCGATACTTTGACCGGCCCGCCGTCTCTTATCGGGCTGACGCTCACTTTGGCCTTTTCTCGTATAAAGTTGCTCGTCTTCCCCTGGGTCATGTACTTTGCAGGTGCGGGCGCTGCCCGCGCACTGATGCTCTGGACCGCCCTGCTGAAGAAGACAACCCACACTTTCCCCGCGCTTTCAGACATGATCTACGCCTTCGCCTGGGACCCAGGGCACAAAGGAGAGCTCGAGATGGCGCTGCTCGGCGGCTACAGCTATGGCCAGCCGTGCGTCCTTCGTTGTCAACCTTATCCACAGTCCGCTCCCACCGCTGATCGACCGTCACTGCCATCTCGCGCCTGCAGGACCGTCATCTCGCACTTTGTCGTCGCCGGCGTCATCCTGGCGTCACTCGCTCTCGACAGTGAGTGCTCTGATGCGAGCGTCGCTGTCCTCGATGTGCGCAGCGTTCGACTGCTGCCGGTCATCTGCTTACATGCCCGCGCCTGCCGCTCAGTCTGGGCCACAGTGCTCGTCGTTAAGAACCGCCGCATCGCCCGCCAGACGAGCATCATCGGCGCATCCGAGAACTCGCAGCTCAATTTTCCCTTCATCACGCGCGTCCTGCTCTTCGGCCTCGCCAACGCCGGCGGCTTGGTGTGCGTCCGCTCAGCTTGCTCGCGCTCCTCAATTACCCTCCCCCTCCCGCACGTTGACGTCTCCCCGACGCATGCGCTTTCGTCCAGAACGGCCGTCCTCTGCTACGCCACACCTGATGCGCATGCGCCGGCAATCTATCAGGCCTGCTGCGGCTTTGGGTGCGGTCTGAAGACCATCCTGAATCGCACGCCCGTGAACGACAGCTGACACCCCTTCTTTGCCCCTCGTCGACCAGCCTCTTCCTCCTGTTTGGCACGCAGGCCGACCTGTACGTCGCGGCCAAGCACAAGCTCTGTCCTCCGCCTGATGTCAAGCCGGCATCGGTCCCATTGACGCCACGCATCCCGCGCACGCCAGCCTTTCCGAGCCACATCGGCCGCCTGTCCACGTTCTGGGTCTCGGCCACGACGCACGGCGGCGTCCGACGATCGGCCCTCGACAGCGACCTCGAGTCGCTCCAAGTGCCCGACTTGCTGCGTGAGGGCGACGACGCGACGCCGTCGGGTCCGCTGTCCGCCGATTCGATGGCGCTCGAGACGCCCAAGGCTAGCCTTGGCTGGGACTACAAGGACGGCGGCCCTGTCGGCGCGCACCCTGTCGACGACACTCACGAGGGCCCTGAGACAAGAGAGCCCTTGACAGAGAAGGTCGAGGACGACGGCGACAGGAAGTCATCACCGATATAGAGAAGTGGCGCAGGTTCCCCCCCCCCCCCGGCCCTCGAACCCTTCCCCCCTCTCACACAGCGCGCTCACCGTCTCTTCTTGCTTTTCCCCGTCCTGTCTGCCCTGTCGGGCTTCCATATCGCGCGAGTCAGCGCCCATCCATTGTATTACTTGCGGCTTCCCACCTGTCCCTGTCCATGACGAACTTCTGCCCGTTGCCGATGCGCATACCAGCCTGTCCTCCCTCTTTAAATCACACTGCTGCCTTCATGCGACGAGACATGCGCGGCCACGAGCGACACACCACAGCGACGAAGCAGACGCAACCAGGCAGCACGAACTCGCGCGAAGACGTGACTCGACCCTCTGGCGACCAGGCGATGCGAGCTTCGGTTCCGAAAGACTCCTTTCTCATCAGCAAAAAGGGCAGGTTGATGTTATCTACTACGCCCTGCCTCGCCACTTTCCCGCCGGGGCGGCCCCTCGTCCGCCCGTCATCGTCTTCCCCGACGCATCGTCGTCCCCGCCTCCGTTCGCTCCCAAAGCTCTAGAGATGGCCGGCCGCAAAGAGTTTGAAGCCTTTTAACCGACGGTGATGACACCCTCGCCCTCGTCGATGGCGTACTCGGGGATCTCGAGGTTGAGCTGGCGCGCGAGATAAGGGAAATATCAGCAACGTTTTGGCGGGCATCGTGTGTTGTGTGTGTGAGAGAGAGAGAGGCAGAGCGCAGGACGCACGGGAGCGGGGCCTCGGCGAATGCGACCAGAGATGTCGTAGTGGGAGCCGTGGCAGGGGCAGAACCATCCGCCGAAGTCACCGGCCTCACCGATGGGGACGCATCCAAGGTGAGTGCAGACACCAACCATGACGAGCCTGCGACACAGCAGCGTAGGGAGGAGGGAGAGAAAGATGCAGATCAGCGACGAGAACAATAAAGGGTGACGGCGATGCGGGCGCAACGAGCGACGCACCACTCGGGCTGCTTGGTGCGCTCGGCGTCCTCCTGGGGGTCTCGCAGCGACTTGACGTCGACGGCGTTAGCCTCGGCGATCTCGTCGGCGGTTCGGTGACGGATGAAGACGGGCTTTCCACGCCACTGCAAGACGAGGAGGGTCAAGGGGTCAGCAACGATGGCCTCAGCAGCGGCAGACCCCGCAGAAAATCGACGCAGCGCGACGGACCTTGACGATGACGTTCTTGCCCTCGGGAATGGAGGACATCGAGACCTCGAGCTTGGCGAGGGCGAGGACGTCGGCCGAGGCAGACAGGGTCGAGACGAGGTCGACGACGGTCGACTTGGCGGCGGCGGCCGAGAGGACACCCATCGAGCCGACCATGAAGTACGAGACGTTGCGCGTCACGGCAGGGTTGGACGCACGGTACTTGGTGAAATCGGGCGTGGCAACCGGGTCGCGGGCGGCGGGCGGCGACGAGTGGAACGAGCGGCGGTGGGGGGCCGACGCCGGGGCTGACAGGGCGGCGGTAGGAGCGGCGGGCGGCAGCGCAAGGGATCGAGGCGACGACGGAGGGTGGAAAAAAAGGAGAACGAGGCAGCAGCGTCAGCAAGATTGCAGCAGACGACCAGAGAACGCTCGGATCGGCAAGCAGGTGTAGTGTGAGAGGAGAGAGGTCGAGGAAGGGGGCGGGGAGCAGCAGGTCGGCTGGTGATTGGCTTTGCACGCCCGTCCGTCCTGCCTGGGTGCCCGTTTGCCCTGCCGCCCGATCCCTGCCTCATCCCGACCGTCCCTCGACCCCGAGACTAGTCGGAACGACGTCTGCTAGGCAGCTCGGGCAGCTTAGAGGCAACCGCGCGCCTTTGCCAGCCAGGCTGGACGCGGAGTATGACTTTTCCGCCAGGGGCGAGCCGCCCAGCCGCCCCCCCCCCCACGAGCGGCTCGATCCCCCCTTCTCAGCTGGCCCGACCTCCCTTGAAACCTCCGCTTCTGCCCCATTCTTTCACGATCCAAGCTGCGTCATCGGTGTCGGGCGGCAAGGCACTGACCGTTGACGCCGATCCTGGACGAGCCCCTGCCGAACTTGAGAGCGTAGGGACTGGGCGTACCAACGCGGTGGCCGGCGGTAGGTCCGTCGTGGTGATCATCGTGCCGAGGGGCAAGCGTCATGTTGACGGCCTTGAGCGCGAGCGGGCTCGTGCCGCGGAGGGTCGAGGGCGACACGGGCGCGTTGATGAACCGGGTGGCGGATCGGAGGGCGGACATGGCTAAGGAAGGGGAAGGGGAGGGAGGGAGGACGGTCTGACGGCAAAGGAGGAGAGGACAAGCGGCGGGGCGAGAGGCAACGGCGGGGCGAATCGGAGCGCGCGGGAAAGGCCCCCCCTTAGACGAGATACTTGAAAAACATGACCCGCGTGCTCAGCGCCTGTACCTCTCGACGTCCTCGACGTAGCCCGCCGCCGCCAGCGACGACGAATATGGCGCTCGAATTGCGTGTAGATCCGGGCGGCAGCCAAACCTAGTCCGACAGTGGAGAGAAAAGGTTGCTCCTTGGGCCATGACATCAGTGTCCTACGCGGCCGACGCATGCCTTCAGCGCTGCCGTCAACTTGCATGGCGGCGGCCGTCGAGCTGACGGTCCTGCAGGCCAGGATCACATCATGAACGCTCGCACACCAGCGACGACGCGATAGAGCTGCGTGCTGACCGTACATCTCGCTACCGACGGGCTTGGGCCCGAATTCGAGCTCGCTGCGGCAGAGCTGGACGAAGCCGGCCCTCTTCGTCCTGATCGAGAGATGGTGAGTGTCGCGGAGGCCGCGCCTTGGGGGTGACGAGGGTGACGTAGGTGACTACCCAGTACCTGCGCTGTCAGCATCGGGCAGCCGGGCACGTCGCCTTGCCCACTGCATCATGCCGCACGCCCGACCTCGCTGCCCTCGCTGACCCCGTTGGCCTCGCTGACTGATGAAGCGCCCTGCTTGCTGATCGACAGCGGCAGCTTAACATCGCTTAAAGGATGGCTGCGTTCGACTCATCGCTTGGATCGGCCATCTCTCGCATATCCCCCCGCATCCCTCCGAAGCCGCTACCTCTGCATCGCACCTCCCAGCTTCACCACCTCTCTCAGCAATCATGGACGACATCTTCACGCCCGCTCCCGTAGGTGTCGAGTTGCTGCCAGGTGCCGACTGATCGACGATCTGCTGACGTGCCGCCTGCCTGCCTTTGCGTAGGAGCCCCCTTCCGCCCTCGGACGACTCCGAGTCCTCGCCCCGCTCTCGGGCGTCAAGGTCTCGCCGCTCTTCCTCGGCGGAGGAGTGGGTCTCTCTTGGCTTGCCTGTTTCTGTTCTCGCTTCCGCTCCGTCGAGCCGTCACTCATCGTCATCCTATTGTTGCTTTCTCGGCGCAGAACATAGGCACGGCCTGGGGCGCCAGCGTCGGCATGGACAGGGAGAAGTCGTTCGAGGTGCGCATTCACCACGACCTCTGTCGCCTCTCGGAGAGCTCCGATTAATAGCTCATCTTGCGCATTTCTCCGCATGCCTCAGCTCCTCGACGCCTACGTCGCCCGGGGCGGTAACGCCATTGACCTCGCGTCTGGCTACCAGCAAGAGCAGTCCGAGGTGCGTCTGCTTGTCACCCTGGCGACTTTCCGCGCTCAGCGTCGCTCACGTTCGCATCACTGCCTGTTGGACAGACCTGGGTCGGCGAGTGGATGGCCGAGCGCAAGAACCGCGACCGACTCGTCGTTGCGACCAAGTACACCTTGTGGGTTGCCCGCCCTATCGTCCGTTGATTCCGTGCGCCTGCCGTTCCGAGGCTGATTCTACACCCTGTTTCCTTCCAGCCCTTACAAGTACCACGAGTTTGGCAAGACCGAGGCGGCCGCCTTTGCGGGAAACAGCAAGAAAGGCATGTACCTGTCCGTCCGCGACTCACTCGCCAAGCTCCAGACCGAGTACATCGACATCCTCTACCTCCACTGGTGGGACTGGACCACGTCCATTGAAGAGGTCATGGACGGCCTGCACATCCTTGTCCAGCAGGGCAAGGTCCTCTACCTCGGAATCAGCGACACGCCGGCCTGGATTGTCGCGGCCGCCAACACATACGCCAAGTGCGTGTTTGCCTGCTTTGCTTCGGCGCCATGCGCTCTCTTTCCAACGCCTGCTGACATCAATCCGTTCGCGCCACAGGGACCACGGCAAGACGCAGTTCTCGGTCTACCAGGTGCGTCATCCTCGTCTCTCGCGGCGCACCACTTTGCCGGAATGTCGCGCTGACACCCTACGGATCAACTTCGCTCCCCAGGGCCGCTTCAACATCATGCTGCGCGACCTCGAGCGAGAGGTCCTCCCGGTCGTCCGCCACTTTGGCATGGCACTCACTTGCTGGGACGTGCTGGGGGGCGGACGTCTGCAAAGCACGAAGCAGGTGCGTCTGATCACCCCTCGCCCGCCCGTCGCGCTCTTTCGCCCGAGTTCGACACTGACCTAGCCACAACCGCGCTCGAATCTCATGCCTGCAGATCGAGGCCAAGAAGGCTGCTGGCGAGACGATTCGGGCCTTCGGAAGCCCTCCTGAGCAGACTGAGGACGAGAAGGCGTTCTCGGCAGCGCTCGAGAAGGTTGCGTGCGTGCCGATTTTCCGACCCTGCTGCGGTCGCCTGCAACCAAGACTCGGCCGACTGATGCGAGCGAGCTGCCTTCCCCTCCCTCTCTAGCGCTGAGCACGGAACCGAGAGCCTGACGGCCGTCGCCATCGCTTGTGAGTTTCTCTAGTGCTGTGCACACGCCCATCACTTCACCCCTGTGCTGAAAACTGCGTCCTATGTGCTCTCTTCCAGACATCCAGAGCAAGGCGCCGTGTGCGTCCTGCCCCTTTCTTTCCGGGTCGGTTTGCCGCCGCGCTGACTTTGTGCTTTCCGGCATGCCTCGTCGCGCCCAGACATCTTCCCCATCGTCGGAGGCAGGAAGATCTCCCACCTGGACGGCAACATCGAGGCGCTCACGCTCAAGCTGACGACCGAGCAGATCGCCTACCTCGAGAGCATCCGGCCGTTCGACGTGGGCTTCCCCAACAACTTCATCGGCGCTAATCCGTGCGTTTCCGGCCGTCAAGCTCGATCTTGACTGGCTTTGATGACTGACCGCCGTCACCCGCCCCAACACACACAGCTCTGTCACCGGCAAGCCGACCCCTTTCATGATTGCCGGAAGTGCAATCGACGTCGTCCGAGGTCCGGTCGCCATTGGGCTTCAGGAATGAGAGGGGAGAATCGACCCGCGCGATTTGAATGCCTTTATGACGATGCCGTTATCGCGAGGCGACAAGCGAGTAAGGCAAATCCAGAGGCCATGGTCATCATCGTCATCGTCCCGGTCTCATCGCGAAGGGGCTGTCGAGGGCGACGGTGGCAGCAGCGGTTCGCCCGATGACGACGGGCTGCGCGGCAGCGGTCGATGACCCAGCCCCACCCCATGCATCGCCCTGTCAAACAGCGCGTTGCCGGGCTTGGGCGGGCGGCGTTTGGTCAGCCGGGGTGGTGTGCCGGGCTTCGAAGGCTGGACGACCGGTGGTGCTGCTGCCGGGCCGGACTCGGCAGAGGTCGTCGACGACGACGTCGTCTCGAGCCGTGGGCGCTTGTACGCGTCTCGGTCGCTCTCGTCCTCGCGCGGCCTGCGCTGGCTGCTCGAGACGCCGTCTCCACCAGGCAGAGGCGCCGTCGGCTGCTTCGATTGCGATCGCAGAATCTCCGGCGACGTCTGACCGTAGTCTAGGCCGGCGGGATGAGACAGCGAGTTGTGCCCTATCGACTGGTCTGGACGAGGACCTACGCGCGAGCTGTAGTCGGCCGCCTCGGCTCGCAGTTCCTGGGGGTCGGGATTGGACTCCCACGCGCGGGGAGGCGCAGGCGGCCGCGATTCGACAACCTCCCGTTCGACCCTCTCCCGTTGGTCGTAATGCTGTTCCCTCGGGTGGGGTTGAACATCCCACGGGCGAGGGAGGGGTGGTACTCGGGCGTCGTTGCCATATGACGGTCGGCCTTTTGGGCTGAGCTGACCAAGATCGATGCGGTCTTGCAAGGGTCTCTGAGGAGCAGGAGGAGAGGGCGGCGGCGACGGCGGCGGGGGAGGTGTTTGAGATGGCGGCGGCGGCGGGGGAGGGGGCGGCGCAGACGCGGGCGGCGGGGGCGGTGAGGGCGCTCGGGATGACGGCGGGGGAGGTAGCTGTGGCGGCAAGTGCGAGGGAGGCTGCGGGAGTGGGTTGTGCGTGGGGCTGGGCTTGCGCTCCCACGCCTGGACGTCCTCTTGGGTTGGACCGTTCATGAAGGAGCCCGGACGGGGCCTGACACCACCCATCTGCTGCTGTTGTTGCGGCGGCGGTGGACGGTGAGAGAACCGCTCAGGCGGCCTTCCGAAGTTTTTGGACGGCGGAGGGCCGTGGTCGATCTCCCAACGGGCAGCGCGAGGCGGTACCTGCTGCTGTACGGCGGTGACAAATGCGGAGACTGGCGCGGGCGGCTCCGGCAGAGGCGACGGCTTGGGCGGCTCTTGCTTGGCGGAAGCGGCAAGAGCGGCTGGGGTGGTGCTGCCTGCCGACATCGGCGCGGCTGGTGTCCGAGCACCAGCAGACGAGGATGACGCCGTCGTCGAGGGCAGCGGCTCGTCCTCCTCCATCTCGCCGTCCTCGAGCTCGACCTCTGCCCCTTCCTCGGCCGCACCGACGTCGGCGTAGGGCTCAAATTCGGGCCCGTCGAGAGGCTTAGGTCGACGCTGAAGAAAAAGATTGGCATTCGTAAGAAGGTGGCAGAGATGGTCAGCACGGTGAAGACTGCAAGCATGGGAGGCCAGCCGGGCGTCACAAGCGAGCAGGAGCTGCGCACCTGCGCCCAGGGCCCGAGATTTCGGCGGAAATGGCGGAATTGCTTTGGCTTCAGCTGCGAGAAAGCAAAGGCAGGAGTCGAGGTCTTGTGCGGATCGAGGAGGAGCGTTTGGCGCAGCAGCCAGCAGATGCTCTCTGCGTTGGAGCGCTTACGAGAGTCAGCCGTCCGCGAGGTCCGAGAGAGCGGCCTTTGCAGGCGTGACAAGGCCAGTAGGGGAGCCGGATGGCGCACGAACCCTCGACGTCGTTCCTGCCGCGCTCCGCGTCAGGCGTGAAGTTAAAGTGGGGCGCCCACTGGTCGAGAGTGTCGAGCGAGGCCTCGAATGGTATAGTGAATTTCGAGAGGCACGACACGAGCACGACGTTGGCGGCGCAGGCAATGACGCCCGGTGGCTGGAGGACAGGAAGCGGGGTCTCGAGCCTAGCAGACGAGGGGCAGATGAGGACAGCGAGCCCCGAGGGAAAGGAAAGGAGGCAGAGCGGGTCAGCGAGCCGGTCCCTGGTTGCTGCGCCGCCGGGCGGCACGAGCATGACATTCGAGGCAGGACGACGTACCCGGCGGCGATGAGCTCGTATCCGAGCTGCTCCCAGCGTCGATACTCGCTCAGCCCGCGCTTCCAGCAGACGCTCTGGGTCTCATGCCAGCCGCGCTCGAACGCCGGCAGCGGCGTCTCGACGACAAAGTCATACGTGCCCGACGCCGTCAGCATCTCCTCATGGTGCAGGATCGAGTTTTGGTACTTGACGAATTCGGGCAGCTTATCGGCGTGCGGGACGTTAAATCGGCGCTCGTACTCATTCGGCTTGTCGCGGAGCTCGCGCTTAAGTAGCAGCCGGACGATCGTCTCAAGCCGGGACGCCCGCTCGATGTCCTTGAGGGCGAAGAAGAGGGCAGCCCACGCGAGCTCCTGCGAAGGGGAGAGGGTCCGGCCGAGAAAGGCGTCAGCTCTGGGCTCTGGGCGAGCCCTCACCTTCTCACAACAAGCAGGAGGCGACAGGCCGAGCTTGACCAGACGCACCTGGTACCGGACGTCTTGCAGGCACGCCCGCATGTAGAAGCGCTGGATGTAGACGGCCGCGGCCCCGGCGGCGTGGCGCGCGCTCTCCGAGTTGCCCTTCTGGAGGAAGTGGATGGCGAGCAGCTTGGACGCGAGGTTGACGGCGGCCGAGAGGTTTACAAGCTGGGCCGGCAGCGGCATCGGCCGGTGCTCGTGCGTGCCGGACGGCGTGTGCAGCAGGTCGGCCGGCGCGAACAGCCACTGCGGCTGGAGCGGGTTGAGGCCGCTGCTCATTGCGGCTCAGCAGGCGGGACGAGGCTGGCGACGAGGTGGAGAGGACGACGGCTCCAAGCGAGGCCGAGGCGGGGATGGATGGCGAGCCAGTCCAAACTAGAAGCTTGCAATGCAGTCGACGTGCTGGTCGAAGGGGAGAAAGTTGTGGGTGATGGAGGTCGAGGCAGAGACGTGGGCGAAGTCGACGTGCAGGAGTGCCCGACGGCGGAAGGGGGCGATTGACCCCTTAGGCAGACCGCACGACCGGAAGCAAATATAGACGAAACCAGAGGCAGTGTGCCAGCGGGCCTAGCGCACGCATCGCGAGAGCGACGGATCATTACAGACGAACAGGGCAGGTGGAGGAGCGTTGACTAGGGCATACAGTGGAGGAGTGAAGCGCTACAGCTTTGAACGAGCAAGAGGCGGGGCTCTGGCGAGGTTGCTCGTGCCTGAAAGTCGGCCGTTCCGACGCGTTACTTCAGCTTGTCCTTGACGGCCTTGTCCTCCTCCTGAGCGCCAGGGGCGAGTCGCGAGCCGATGGCCTAGATTGAGGTAAGGAAAGGGAGCATTGATGTCAGCCAGCGCTCGTGATGACCAGGGCAGCGCAAGATAGCTAAGGAAGGACCGACGTTCTGCTTTTCGTTCGTGACGCTTGGGTGGTGGCCGAGGCCGGCAACACCTGCCCCGCCGGCCGACGCGCCAGCCTTCTGAGCCTGCTGCGTGCCCGAGAAGTACCAAAAGATGAGACCGGCACTGCCCAGTCCGACAGCGGCGTACATGAGGGTGTCTGAACGCCGGGCGAGCAGGCAGACAGACCAAGACAGACGTCAGCGCTCTGAAAGCAGATCGGGGGTGGAGCACGCCTGCTGCGCCTGCCCGGCTCTATCCTTCATCGAGCGCGACGAAGGTCGTCGATAGCAGGGATCACCGCTCAAAGGAAGACGGGACGCACTGTTGTCGCCTCCACCGCCGCTGATGGGCACGCCGGCAGGGCCCTTCTCGGTCGCGTAGGACCTGGTCGACGAAGGGTGGTGCCTGGCGGCAGTGGTCTTGGGGGTCGCTCGACGAGCGGCGACGCGGCCGGCGAGCAGAGCGGTCGTGCGAGGGGTGATGGAGGCGAGCATGATTGAAGATGCGGGTGGTAGACTATGGCAGAAAATCGGCTGAGTTGCGATGGGTGGGTGGGTGTGCGAGGGGGTGGGGGTCGCGATGGCGAAGGCGAATGAAGGGGGCGACGTCAGGGCCAGGGGGAGCCGGCCATCGAGCGGAGCTGGCGGACGAGGCGTAACTGATCGGGTGTAAGCTTGCGTGACTATTCGTTACGCGTCGTCCAGGCGCGCGCGCGCACTCTGGCTTGCCCTTGGGCGCCCCCGACCGTTTGCCTTGCCCTGTCGACTCCCCCTCCCTTGCTATCTCTTGGCCCGTACCTCTTTGCTTTATCCCATACCGACATGGCGATCCACACCGCTACAGCATCGGCGCCCGTCAACATTGCCTGCATCAAGGTGCGACCAATCTGGAGATCTGCCGCCAGCTTTCAGCCCGCGCACGGGTCGCCGACACCCTCGCGCGTCCTCTTCCCCTTGATCGTACGAGGAACTGACCCTCCTGTGCTCGTTCTCCTTCTACTCTGCCATGCTTGTCGTCGCTCACGCTGCTCTGCCCCTTCACACGCCTACTTTCCGTCATATGCCTGGCCTCGAATCTGCCGTAGTACTGGGGCAAGCGCGACACCAAGCTGATCCTGCCGACCAACTCATCGCTGTCGATCACGCTCGACCAGGACCACCTGCGCTCAACGACGTCGTCGGCAGCGTCAGACGCATTCGAGAAGGACCGGCTGTGGCTCAACGGCGAGGAGGAGGAGATTAAGACCGGCAGCCGCATTGCCGTCTGTGTCGCCGCCCTCCGCACTTTGCGTCAGGCCGAGGAGGCCAAGGACGCCCAGCTCGAGAAGGTGCGTGCGCGACGGGCCCTTCTCGCGACAAGAGGGGAGGAGCTCCCTCGTTTCGGACATGGCGTCTGCTCAGAGCAAGGATCCGCTCCTGCGCTCTGTAGCTTCTGAGGGGCGACGGTGGGATGATGTCGGAAGTGCTGGCGGCCAAGCCCTCGGTGTCCTCAAGAGTCCTCGCGCTGACACGCCCTCGTCGCTCTTGCCCTCGCCTGGCCCCCTTGCTTTCACCAGATCTCGACTTATCCGGTTCACCTTGCGTCGTACAACAACTTCCCGACGGCGGCCGGCCTTGCCTCGTCAGCCTCTGGCTTGGCTGCGCTCGTCGCGTCCATCTCTGCGCTCTACGCGCTGCCAACGTCGGCGTCGGACTTGTCGGTCATTGCGCGCCAGGGTAGCGGCTCGGCCTGCCGCTCGCTCTTTGGCGGCTTCGTCGGTTGGGAGATGGGCACGAACGAGGACGGCGCCGATTCCAAGGCGTACCAGGTGGCGGCGCGCGAGCACTGGCCCGACATGCAGGCGCTCATCCTCGTCGTCTCGGACGAGAAGAAAACGACGGCGTCGACGGCGGGCATGCAGCTGACGGTTCAGACGTCGGACCTGCTCCAGCACCGGCTCAAGAACGTGCCGACCTACATGGAGACTATCACCCGTGCGATCGCCGACAAGGACTTCCCCGCTTTTGCCGAGGCGACGATGCGCGACTCGAACCAGTTCCATGCCGTCTGCCTCGACACGTACCCGCCTATCTTCTACCTGTCGGACGTCTCGCGCTCCATCATCCACGTCGTCTCGGAGCTCAACCGCGTCGCCGGTCGGCCGATCGCGGCCTACACATTTGACGCCGGACCCAACGCCGTCATCTACGCCGAGGCGGCCCACATGCCCGAGATCGTCGGCTTGCTGTCGCACTACTTCCCGCCGTCGCAGGCGTTTGACGACCCGTTCGGGCTCGCGGCGGCGCCCGCTCCGAGCGCGCGCGAGGGCTTCAAGCACGGCATCTCAGCCGTCTGGGAGCAGGGCAAGGTCTCGCGCTACATCCACACGCGCATCGGCGACGGCCCGCGTGTGCTCGGCCATGACGAGACGCTTCTCACGGCCGAGGGCCTGCCCAAGACACTCAAGCAGTAAAGAGGCTGCGCTGCATATGGCGGACTAGAACGAGAGCGAGAGAGGGGTGCTGGCGCGCATCGCTCCTCAGGAATTCAATGGGCTTCGCGTATAAGCTGAGAGCGTGCCGGCGGATACTGCAAAATGAATCGTCATGATTGCTCCGCGGCCGCTCTTCAGAAGCCCACTCCTAGTGGGTCAAATGCAGCCGTCTCGTCCCGCTTCGGCTCCTCCTGACGCGTCTCTGTCGTCATCGATGTCGGCGGCGGCGGCGGCGCTGGCCGTGGCGGGACGACCGAACGGCGCACCTCTCGCTTGGGGAACAAGGCCGCTCCAGACCCCTCACCCTTGACGTCCTCGAGGCTGAGCTCCTCGAGTCCCCTCCAGGCCTTTTGCGGTTCCGTCGCGAGCCCGTTGCTGCCGAGGTTTGACGTCGTCCGACTTTGGGCCCCGGCCGATAGGCGCGACGGTGGCTGGAACGTCGGCGGCGGCTCGACAAAGCTCCACTGCTGGCTCACGCTCGATGCGCCGAACGACGACAGGCTCGGCCGCACGACGTCAGCGTCGTCATCAGTGCCGTAGACCGCACCCCTGGGTGTCGGCGAAGGGATGGCGCGCGGCGGCGAGGTTGACGTCAGGTGCGAGGACGGCACCTCGGCGGCCGACGAAGTCCACGGGTTGTCGGCGACGGCGGTCGGAGGGATAGCCATCGTCGGCGCGTGCGAAGCCGCGGCGTGCAACCCGCCGTTGGTGGCTGTGAGCTCGTCCTCCCGCCGCCAGCTGGGCTGTGCGCCTCCGCTAGCTGGTCCGGCCCGAGCGGCGGCGGCTGCCTGAGCCTGGGCGCTGATGGTGCTTGCCGCACGCCCGACCTCCTTGGCCGCGCCGCTCAAGGCCGAGATGGCGCCCGTCGACAGCGAGGCCCAGGACGACCCCCAGGTACTGTTGGGCGATGGCGGAGGCAGGTTCTTGGATGATGTTGCCGGCGACGGCGACCGCGCAGATTGGTGAAGGGTGGATGGGGTGAACGAGAAGCGGGTTGGCGGGATGGTCGACGAGGATGGCTCAGAGGAATCTGATGTCGACGACGGGCCCGGCTTGAGCGAGAACGCCGATGAGGTCGAGGTGAAGGGGCGGTACGTGTCGTTGCTGACCGTGCTGAAGGGCCGCGCACCACTGTCTGCAGAGGGCGCCGCCGGGGCGGATGAATGGCTGCCGGTGGACGAGTGGCGAGTCCTCGGCTCGTACGGGACTGAAGGCGTCAAGAAGGAATCGTCCTCGGTCAACTGATCGTGCTCCAGTGACTTCGTGTCATGTACGATGTGCCGAACGACCGGGTCGGGCCCTTCTTCCGTCGGGGTCGGCGGCGCCAGGACCAGCGGCAACGGACGACCGTTCATCTCCTCGTCGCCGCGGCGGAACAGTTCATGCCAGAACTTGACGTCCTTTGGGTTGGGCAGGAGCACACCCATGTCAGCCCCGGGCGCGCGGCTGTCGCGGTCATCGAGTGACGGGTCGTATGCGGCGTTGAGGAACCGGTCCTTCTCCCGCGGCGAGTTGAACCAGTCCCAGGCGCTGACCGTCTGCTCCCATGGGGCGCGCGACCCGCGCGGGCCAAACTCGGGCGGCGTCCGTCGGTCGCGCTCCGAGTTGAAGAGGAACGTGCCAAATTGGCAGGCGTACAGCTGCTCGTACAGCGTCCGAAGAAAGAGCTCGTTGAATTCGAACCGGGCCGGGTGCTGGAGCAGGATCTGGTAGACGCAGTCGAGGAACTGGTGGAACACGGGCGACGTCTCCTTGAGGTGTGAGTTGGACGCGATCGTCGCCGAAAACTGCTTCTGGACCGAAGCAAAGAAGGCTTGTGCCGCGCCGGGCTGGGCCGGCGGGGGCGCGTCGGGGTCAGCGCCGTCGGCGTCCTTGCTCGCAGCGTCCGACTGGAGTGACCGGAAGAACTTTTCGGACGACAGGTGGCCCGACCGGTCGAGAAATTTATGGCCAAAGCTGACAAAGTCCTTCTCGATCAGGACTTGGAAGCCCTGCATCGTCCGGTAGTACGGGTCGAGGCAGACCTCGGCGATGGCGGCGAGCTGCGCGGTCCGGTCCCAGCCGTCCGAGCAATGGACGAGCACGTGCGACGCGTTGACGTGGATGTTTCGCACCATGATCTTCGATCCTTCGAGGATGGCGGTCAGGTGTTTGAGCCAGCCTGACCGGCGCAACGCTTGCCGGTCAAGCGGCGGAGGGGGGACCTCGCTGCCGGGGACGGGCTCCGACTCCCGTAGCGCGTCTATGACCCGATTGAGCGAGTCACGCATGACCTGCAGACAGAAAGGGGGGGATGGAAAAGGTCAGACGAAGTCGTCAATATAGGAGGCAGATCAATCGTGGCGCACGTGGATGTTGTCGATTCCTGGGGGTCGGAGACGAGAGGAGAAGGGCGTCAGCAGCGCGCTCGCGAGCGAAACTTGTCTAAAGCACCGTGAGCTCACCCAGGTAGACCTTCTTGCCCGACCTGTAGTTCTCCATGTTCTCTGACCCGGCGCCCTTGGCGACGTTGGCCATGGCGTTGGTCGTCGGCCGGGCATCGACGATGAGGTTGGTGGGCGTAGCACCGAAGACCGCGCTCGCCGCGGGCGAGTAGGCCGACGTTGGGAACAAGTGCGTCTGGAAGATGGTCTCGACGAGCTTCTCGTCCTGGACCGAGCGCGCCTGCTTGAGGCCGACCATCGGCTGCGAGCATCGGGTGATGGTTGCCTGCGCGCACGAAACAGGTGGGGCAGCTTCAGAATCTGCGAACGCTGCAATGGACATGGACGAGCCATCAGACGCACAAAGTTGGCCCAGTGCAGATACGTTAGCGCCGGTACACGCTCCTTGCTCCGGTACTTCGAGGCGTACGCGAGGACCGCGTCGCTGATCTTGGCCGGCACGACGAGCTTAGCAGGGTACGTCGGCGAGAACTGGAGCGGGGCGAACGGCGCAGCAGCCTGGTCAGCAACAATATCCGTAGGCAACCAAGCCGTCCGATCGGCAACTATAGGATCACGGTGGGGACCCACGGTATAGTCCTTGTTGATGTCGGTCAAGCGCCAGGCCTTGGTGCGCGTACCGACGCCCATGCGCGCAAACTCCTCACGCGGCTTGTAGCACGACCAGCCGGTCGGCGCCTTGAACGGCGGGTCCGGATGGTAGGCGAACGCATAAAGCTTCTCGACCGATGCTGTGCAGGGGAAGCGAGACGAACCAGGGAAAGGAACGAGAGCTGTCAGTCGAGCACGCCAAGGTCGCAGCAGTTGCTGCTGCGGGCGAACCGGAACGGCGACTGGCAGGCATGGGTTGAGCAGAAGTTCGGGCACGCACGCAGGACCGTGAGCTCCTTCACCGTCTCAAAAGCGTCCACACAGTCTTGCTCGGCCCGAAACAGCAGGGTTAGGCTGTCGAACGTCCGCGTCCTCAGCGCCAGCGGGACCTCCCCGGTGAACGTCTGCGGCAGGCGGGTGACGAGGCTGATCAGGGGGTACGCCAGCTGAGTGTGGGGTCCGCCGGCGAGGTCAGTCTGCGAGCCTTCAAGGTCCCGGAGAAGCCAGCAGAGCGGCAGAACGGAAGGAGTACCTCATGGTCGTCCTCGCCGGGGCTCTGGAAGACGAGGTGGAAGGGCGTGAGGTAGAGGGTGCCGTCCCGCCGTCGCCCATCTCGCTCGAGGCCGACCTGCTCAATCTGTGAGCGCGGGGCAGCGATGGCCAGGTCAGCTCGTCCACCTCCCGCTCCTGCCTGCAAGAGACTGAGAGCACAGAGCCAGCTGCATACCTTGGCCGACCGGATACCCTCCATGAGGATTCGGAGCTCGAGGAAGGGAGGGCAAGGGAAGTCGTGTGGATGTCGAAGGGACGAGGTCAAGCAGCAGCCGGCCAAGGCTGAGACGGACGCTGCTGCCCCTGAGCCGCCCTCAACGCCCACCTCTCCGACCCGCTCCCCTTCCTTTCCCTCTCGCCCGTCTCCTGCTTTGATCCCCCTCGCATCCGGGTCGATCTAGCCATCGCGACAGCGAGTCCCAAGCTCTCGATACAGGCACACCCCTTCCCCGATGGCGGTCAAGAAGACGACGGCGAGATCCAAGAAGGCGGCGGCCGCAGCCACCAAGGTCGAGGAGCCCGACGACGACACGCAGGACGAGCCGTCGCCCAAGCAGGAGGCACCGGCAGGGATTCTCGACTCAGTCCAGGGCGAGATCGTGCGTCTGTCCTTCAACAAGTGTCGTCCCTGGTTGTCGACTCTAGCTTGAGGCTGACCTCAGGCGTGTGGTCCCGGGGGTCGATCCCGATCTCCCTTAGATCCTGCTGAAGGCGTTGTCCAAGCATCGGCCACTGGGCGTCACCCGGCATTTCGAGATGGCTGCCTTGCTCGGCTCAGTCAATGCCCAGCTCGAGATGTCGGCGCTGGAGGGTGCGGAGGACGGTGTTGAGGGGCCTGAGGTCTGGGAGAAGCTCAAGTCGATGTGGGACATGGAGCGGCTCAACGGCGACGTGCGCCTATCGTCCTCCTTTGGCCGATGCGCAAGACTCGCCAGACTGACCCACTTCGTCTCGTGGGCTCATGCTTGTCCCTGTCCTCGCAGATCACCCCTCCCTTTCCCTCACCGCCACTGTCGCCGCCGCCGCCGCCAGAACCCGACCTTGACACATTCCACCTACCCCTGAACGGGTCCTTTGACTCGCTCATGGACGAGCGCCGGCTGCACTCTGCCGCCTCGCGCTCGCCGCCGACCAATTCGCCCGAGCGACATTCGGCATTGGCGGGCAAGGCTGCCGACAGCGGGAGCTCGCTCACTGGCACCGAGGGCGAGGAGGACGAGGAGATGGCTGAGCGGGACGACGACCAGGCAGACGCGGATGTGACCGAGGACGAGGAGCTTGAAGAGTCGGAGGAGGAGGAGAGCGAGGAAGAGCTGACGCCTGTCAAGAAGCGCAAGAAGGCGCGCCGACGATGAAACCGACATGTGCGCTCCCTCTGGCTGCTCGCGCGCGCGCCTGCCGACGGCAGTCACGATCGACACGCACACGTCCGCACACGTCCGCACTTGCGCCGGCCTCTGTCTGCATCCCACGTTGAGCATCACGACGGAAGGCCCTCCATGAGAGTCTCATCAGCGCACGTCTAGAGCGAAAGGAAGCGCCGTTTCGACCACGAGCGGTGGCAGTACGACGGACGAGCAACGTCTGAATCGGCCTGACAGGTGCGGACTTGTCAGGACGCGAAATGGCGTCTTCCGCGCGCGGCCGTCTCGATCGCCTGAAAAGATTGTCGGCCCACACCTGGCGAGGCTCGCGTCCCTTTGCAGTTTGAACCTCACCCAACACTCCCTCCCTTCTCTCCTCCCTCCCACTCGTCTCTTCTTTTCTTCACAAAAATGTCCAACGGATCCGCCGCTGTCCAGTCCAAGCTCCCCGCGGGACAGTGAGTGTCGTGTTCGCTCGTCGATCTGTGGGCGCCGCGTTCGGCCATGCCTCCTTGCCTCGTCCGTCGCCGCTCTCGGGCCCCTTGCCCTGCTTGCCGGCATCGCTTCCAGGACTCTTTCTCGCCCAAGAAGCTCCCAGCCCGCCCTGCAAAACCTCGAGCTGACCGAGAGCTTTCCTCTTCGCGCTCCCAGCTTCCTCTTCACCTCCGAGTCGGTTGGAGAGGGCCACCCCGACAAGATCTGTGATGTACGTTGCGTGCTGGCGCCCTTTTTTCAGCCCGGCGCTCTTGCCGACCCGCACAAGCTGAACGATGGCCGTCCTTTATCATCACTTCCTCCTTACAGGCCGTCTCTGACGCTATTGTGCGTCCGCTGCCGCTGTCTGACCTTGACCCTGGCTCTCGTTGAGCGAATAGATCAACTGACAGGTGCTGCCTCTTCTGCTCCTTCTCGCGCGTTCTCGACCGGTCTCTTTCCCCCCCCCCCCTCCCTCCGTCTCCTCGCTCTCTTCCGTCGCTTTTCCTGCCCCTCGCAGCTCGACGCCTGCCTCGCCCAGGACCCCTGGTCCAAGGTCGCTTGCGAGACTGCCGCCAAGACCGGGTTCGTCGCCTTTCCCCTTCGAGTCGTATGCTCAGCTCTCGGGACGCGACTCTGACCTTTTTTTATTCCTTTCCCTTGCCTCGCACGTTGGCCCCCGTCCTTCCTGCCTACTTGTCTTTCCGTGCCACAGCATGATCATGGTCTTCGGTGAGATCACCACCAAGGCCCAGGTCGACTTCCAGGCCGTCGTCCGTGGCGCCATCAAGCAGATCGGCTACGACTCGTCCGACAAGGGCTTCGACTACAAGACCTGCAACGTTCTCGTCGCCATCGAGCAGCAGTCGCCCGACATCGCCCAGGGTCTCGACCACGGAGACCTCGAGAACCACGGTGCCGGTGACCAGGGTATCATGTGCGTATTGATTTGGCCTCTGGACCGCATCCGCCGGTCGCGCATTTCGCTCGCCGGACGTAAACTGACTCGCCTCTTTCCATCTGCTGAAGGTTCGGCTACGCCACCGACGAGACCGAGGAGCTCATGCCCCTCTCGCTCATGCTCTCGCACAAGCTCAACGCTGCCATGGCCTCGGCCCGACGTGACGGCTCGCTCGGCTGGCTCCGACCCGACTCGAAGACCCAGGTCACTGTCGAGTACAAGAAGGAGGGTGGCGCCTGCATCCCCGTCCGCGTCGACACGGTCGTCATCTCGACCCAGCACGCCGAGGAGATCACGACCGAGGACCTCCGCTCCGAGCTTCTCGAGAAGGTTGTCAAGAAGGTTATCCCCGCCAACCTGCTTGACGACCGCACCGTCTACCACATGCAGCCCTCGGGCCGCTTCGTCATCGGTGGTCCCCAGGGAGACGCCGGCCTGACTGGCCGCAAGATCATTGTCGACACGTACGGAGGATGGGGAGCTCACGGTGGAGGAGCCTTCTCCGGTAAGGACTGGTCCAAGGTCGACCGGGTGCGTGCTCTCCCCGACTCTTCTGTCTTTCCTTTGCTCGAGCGTCAGCGCTGACCGACTGCATCCGCCCCACTCGCCGCCTTTTCAGTCCGCCGCCTACACCGCCCGATGGATCGCCAAGTCGCTCGTCGCCGCCGGTCTCGCCAAGCGCGCTCTCGTCCAGCTCTCGTACGCTATTGGTGTCGCGGAGCCCCTCTCGGTCTTTGTCGACTCGTACGGCACGTCTAAGAAGACGGACGAGGAGCTCGTTGAGATCATCAACGCCAACTTCAACCTCCGCCCGGGAGTCATCGTCAAGGACCTCAACCTCCAGCGCCCCATCTACCAGCTGACGTCGTCGTACGGTCACTTCGGCCGCAAGGAGGAGTCGTTCACCTGGGAGCAGCCCAAGGCCCTCAAGTTCTAAGCAGGGTCCCCCCCCCCGCCTCGCTTCCTCTCTTGGGCCTAGATTCACCCCCGCTTTAGCGTGAGCTCATCCTCGCATCCCCCCACACCTCGCCCTCTTTGCTCTCACTATATTGCCCCCTCGCATTAGATCCCCCCCATCCCGTCTCCTCTCTTACGACCCCCCCACGCATCTACATCGCTTTTTTCACGCATTTCCTCTCACCTTATGGGTCACTCTTCCGTGTTGTTTTGACTAGACCGGCTGCTCTGACCTGATCGAACGTGGTTCAACACCCAAACACCTGCCCTTCGCCGGCGAGAAGGACCTACATGTGATCGCCGCCTCGCCCTGTCCAGTCTCTCAAGTCTCCTTGCCGACATCCGTCGCCACTTCGACGTGCAGCAGCGAAACGTCGTGCTCGCCCGTCGGAACGGTCCCCGGCGCGAGCCACTGCTCCCTGAGCGAGAGGCCAACTGAAGGGACACAAGCGAAGGGCGGTCAGGGAAGGGACAACGACAGCTCCATCCAAAGAAGGGCACAAGGGTCGCAAGCAGGCAGTCAGGGCACGCACCGAGCTTCGGGGGAGCGATGAACCGCGCTGCACACGAGTCGGCGTACTGCCGGACGAACGTGTCGTAGTAGCCCTTGCCGTGGCCGAGCCGGTCGATAGTTGTCGGCGCCGCTGGCGAGGGTGAGAAGGCGACCGCGGGGAGAAAGATCAGGTCCAGGGGCAGGTCTCCCTCTTTCGGCTCGAGTACTGTCAGTCGGGAGGAGGGACGAAGAAAGTCAGCAGCTGCGACGGATCCGTTGCACGCGATGGAGTGGGGGCCAGGGGAAGGTCGCGCACCGTCATCGCGCCGACCGCGGCCGTCGGGCCTGTCGCGCCCTACGACAGGGATCCCCCACTTGTCTCTGGACCAGCCCTCAGAGCCGTTCGCCTCGCGATCATCGGCGTACACCCGGACCATCGTCATCTGCCCCTGCAGTGGGATGAGCGGCACCCAGACGGCCTTGCCCTGCGCGAGCGCGTGCCGGACCAGCGGCAGCGTCTGCACCTCAGAGTGCGGCATCGACAAGTAGACGCTCAGCGACCTGCTGGAGATGTAGGGCTCACTCGTCGTGATCCTCCGGAAGAGCTCTTCAGCTGCAAAGCACAAAGGTCAGGTCAGCGCTGGGTCTGGATAGCTGATCAATCAGGTTGGCTCGCTGCAGCTCACTCACATTGGGCCTCGACTGCGGAGGGAGGGAGCGCGCGCAACGTCTGCTGGACCGACTTGCGCAACGCCCGCTTGAGGGCCGGTAGGGCCGACGTCGACGAAGTGCTAGCCATGGTGTGGTATGCCGAGTGGTCAGTATAGGTGGCTTTCGTTCGGAGGGATTGGCGGACAATCAAGGGACGGCGTAGTTGGAGGGCGTCGGGGCGACCATGAACAGGTCGTCCGACCTCGTTCGGTCTCTCGCCCCAACGCCCATCTTCCCCCCCCCCCCCAGCCTCACTTCACGCACCCATCGACTTCTTTTGAACTGGCCAAGCACTTTGCCGGACCCTCCCTTCTCTCTCCACGATGGCGATCCCGCTTTGGATTGCTATTCTGATCGGCCTGCTGTCGTCGCTCGTGCAGTCGCTCGGCCTCACGATCCAGCGCAAGTCGCACCTGCTCACAGCCGCCCTTCCGCTCGCGAGCCAGCGACCGTCGCACAAGCGGCCGCTGTGGCTGCTCGGCTTCGCCATCTTCATCTCGTCCAACGTACTCGGCACGCTGTTCCAGGTCGGGGCGCTGCCAATTGTCGTCCTCGCCCCGCTCGGCGCGGTCAGCCTCGTCGCCAACAGCTTGTTCGCCAAGGTACTGCTCGGCGACGTCTTCACGCGGTCGATGGGCGTTGGCACCGTGCTCATTACGACGGGCGCGGTCCTCATCGCGACGTTCGGTGTCGTCCAGGAGCCGCTGCTTGAGTTCGATGAGCTCCTCCGGCTGTTTGCGCGTCGGCAGTGGTGGCTCTTCAGCTCGCTCATCGGCAGCGGTGTCGCCGTGGCCCTGGTTGTGGTGTGTGATTGCGCAGCTCTCTTGCGGTCGGATTCGGCACCGTCGTCGCATTTGGCTGACAAGTCTCCTGTCCATCATTGTTACGTACGCATAGTGTCATATCGTCGAGTTCCTGCTCGAACGCCGCTCTCCTTCGCACGGACCGATCCACCTGCCTGCCGAGGCCGAGGGGGCCGGCACCGCCCTCCCGACGCCCCTCGCCAAGCTGCCCGCTCCCCCGGGGGCAACGATGGCGCACGACGTCCCTGCGCAACATCATCCCGCCGCAGCTTCTGCTACCGTCGCCGAGGTGTCTGCTGTGCGCACGAAACTCTGGCTCGCCCTGGCCTACTCGTTCACGTCGGGCACGCTCTCGGGTCTGTGCTTGCTCTTTGCCAAGACGGGCGTCGAGCTCTTGCTCTCGACGCTGTCGTCGCGCAAGTCGCAATTCTCGGCTGGCACGATCGTCTTCGGCGGCGGTGGCCTCCTCGTTCTCGCGCTCGCCCAGCTCTACTACCTCAACCACGCGCTCCGGCTCCAGAGCCCGACGCTCGTCTGCCCGGTCGCCTTTTCAGCGTACAACGTCGCCAGCGTCTTTGGCGGTCTCGTCTACTTTGACCAGCTCGAGCAGCTCTCTCCCCTCAAATTTGGCCTCGTTGGCCTCGGGGTCGGCATCCTGCTCCTCGGAGTCGCTTCCGTCTCGATTGGCGATTGTTCAGGCGGCGACAAGGGCTGCGAGAGCGGCGGCGTCGGCGTCGGCGTCTGGGTCGAGGAGGAGGACGAGGTCGAGACGTGCGAGGGAGGCTACTTTGACGACGAGTCCTACACTGACGAGCCGGCCTTGGTCTCTCGGACGTCGCCATCGCCGCCGTGCTCGCCGCCGCCGGCGAGCGGCCGACACCGGCCCTCCCTCCCGGCGATCCTCACCTCACCCACCTCGTCAACCTCACAAGACCAGCCGCGCCGATCATCGACCACGCACTCGCACGCCCGATACGTCTTGCCCTTCTCGCCGACGCTGCCGCAGTCGCCCACGTTTGCCAATCGTTCGCGCCATGTGCCGCAGGAACACCCGACGTCGACCGGCCTGTTTTCGATTGGGCTCGGCGCCGCCTCGCCTGGCTTCTTCGTCGTCGGCCGCCCAGCGGGAGGGCACGTCGGCCGCAGCGCGAGCGTCGGAGGCGGGCCCGGTCGACGCAGGAGCGAGGCGCTGGGCAAGTCTGGGCTTGGCTTTGGCGCTGTGTTGGGCGAGGAGGCGGTCGTCGCAGAGGAGGGCAGGAGCACCAGTGCGCTGGCCGACTAGGTGCAGGCGGTAGCCCATCACGACCCGACGGCGCTCGGCGCCGTCGTTGTATCAATATGCCTTCGATGTCTCTCGCTTTGCTGCTTTCGAGGCGCCAAGAGGCGTGTATGACAGCACGAGAGGGGGATACAAGGGCGACAGCAAGGAACAAGAGAGCGAGCGGGAGTCTTTGACGAACATCAGGAGAGGGTGGGGGGCGACGATCAGAGCAGGAGGGGCGATAGCGAGAGCCGAAGTGCCTTGCTGACCGAGCGAGTTTTGTGATGGGGGGAGGAGCGAACTGTCAACGTCATTGCAGACGAGATAGATGAGAAAGAAGCGCACTCAGTCACAGAACTCATGGGAGGTTTCTCGGGGCCGGCACGAAGTGATGATGCCTTTCAAGCAGAAAGGACAACTAGTACTGCAATGTACGCCGTCGTCGTCGAACGGACAATGCAGACATGCAGCGCCTCGCGGCAAGCCAATCGGCGCAGATATCTGCCTTCGTCGAGAGCCGAAGGCCAATATGGAGGGAGCGCATGTACACCGACCATTCTGCTCTCAACGTTCTGCTCCCAGCTGCTGCTGTCCGCCCGACCTGTTGCCCTGGCCGGCGATTGCCGCCCAACGCGAAGGAGGCTGCCATCGACCGCCGCCGCCGCCCCCCACAGGCGCATGGTAGGGTCGCCCGACAAAGCCGTCCAGCGTGCCTTGCCTGCCGGACGAGTCGACGAACGCCTCGCCCTCTATCTCTATCTGCGCCAACAAACGCTGCAGGCTCGCGACGTCTGTGCCGGGATTGCGCTGGACCCGTAGGACCCGGTCAAAGCCTTCACTCGCGGTCGGCGGCCGCAGCTGGTGCGAGAAGCGGTCAAGGACCTCAAAAGCAATCTCGGGCGTCTTGACCGTCGGGTGGTCGACTCGGACGGCCAGCCGATCGCGGCAAACGGCCTTGGGTATGTCGACTGCGAGGGGGCAATGCGGAGCAAATACGGGGATGTTAGCGACGGCGCCGGCGACGCATGCAGGGAAGGAAAGGGAGAGGGACACGCACGAAAAAGGCACAGCGTCCTGACCTCCCTGCCGCAGGCGGCAGCGATCCGGATCCAGTGGGCACGCTGCGTGCTGTCGAAATTTGTGCGGTCCACGACGACATTGCGTCCCTGCGGAGGCCGATTCGACCGCCCAGCGGGGAGGGGAGTCAGCGCCCTCCGACGCAAAGAACGTAGGCAGCTTGAGGCGCGCGCACCTGAGCAAAGCCTTGAGCGACCTTTGCCTCGACGAGTCGACGGTCGCCCTGGAGGTCGTCCTGGTTGCAGCGCAGCCATCCGAGCTCGATCTCGAGCTCCTGAGCCAGAGTCGACTGCGAGCCGACAGAAAAGGGGTTCAGCGGGTGGGCTCGAGAAGTTGAAGGCCACGCATGCCTGGGAAGGGCAGCACCTTTCCAGAGCCGATCAAGCCGACACTGCCCCCGTCGTAGATCAAGATGCGCAAAAAACGTCAGAAAGAGTTCCCGTGGAAGAGCAACCGACGCAGCCGAGAAGATTGTGCAGAGGGCGACGCACAGGACGAGCAAAGTCAGCGGCAGATCACCCTGTCCTCCGGCTGCAACCCTTCCTACAGAGCCCGCTGGCTGGGCGTCGCAGTTGGCTGGATGCATGCGTGATGACCAGACGGGCGTCGGATGTCAGGAAGGGAGAGAGGGCGGCGGCGGCGAAAGGCAGACCAGGGCAAGGCAAGTGGGCGTCGGATGAACCCCTTCGCAAAGCCTAGTACGCTGCGACTCCGTTCGGTCGTCTCGTGCTGTCGTAGGTGGTGGGCTGACCATCTCGCAGCCGCTACCCTCTGCCTCCCACCCCCCGCCAAGAGGATAGCTTCCAGCTAGACTCGCAACGTCGCTGTCCTCGTCCACAAGATTCCCACCCCCGGACTAGACTTATTCAGAGCTAGACACAGAGGATGAAGTCAAAGCACGCGTCGCAGCTCGGGCCTCTGCCCACGCTCGCCTTGCTGCTCGTCGTCTTCTTCCCAATCATCAAGATCGTGTCGCACTACCACCATCGCCTGCCCAACCCGGTCCTTGCAGGGTGCGCGCTCTCTCCTGTGTGTGCTGCACGTGCTTTGAGGCTATGAGCTGACTCGAGGCGAGGGCTCCTGCGCTGCGACGCTGCCGCGAATACCGTGCAGGTTCGTCATCGACCTGTCCTCGTGCGGCTCAGCCCACGACTGGCCTCCTCGCTGACCTCTGCATGCGTCCTCCTTTCTCTCGAACACCCGCAGGGTCTCATCTGATGGCCTACCTCAGTTCTCCGAGTCGCTCGCTCGATCTCATATCCAGGTTCTCGAGGACGCCGGCTACCGCATCGTCGGCACTCCGGAGCACGTAGCCGGCCGGGACTATGTCCTTGACCAGGTGCGGCAGCTGGCGGCCCTCTGCGACGGCGTCAATGAGCTCGAGTGCGAGGTCGAGCTGCAGCGCGGTAACGGATCGCATCGGTGAGAAGACCTGCGCCCCGAAGACTCTTGCTTCCTCGCCGGCGCGACAGAGCGCTTGCGCAGCTTGGGCTGACGAACCCCTGCAGCTTCAACATCCTCGACCGTGACGTGCTCAAGACCTATTCGGGACTGACCAATGTCCTCCTGCGGATATCCAACGGCTCGAACGAAGCCAAGGCCAACACGCTCCTGCTCAACTCGCACATCGATTCGCAGCTGCCCGGCAAGGGCGCGGCCGACGACGGTGCGTGCGCGCTCGTCTCGTCCGCCGCGACCCCATCCCACTGCTCACTCAGTGCTCTCTGCTCCCCTTCTGCTGCCAGCTATTGGTGTTGGAATCATGCTTGAGGTCGCGCGCATCCTCGTCGAGCGCAAGCGGCCGTTCCATAACTCGGTCCTGTTTCGTACGTGCCTTGCTGCGCTGCGCTCCCCGAGACGATTCTTGTTGTTGCGCACTTCCCAACCGCGGCCTTGCTTCCGACTCAAGTCTTCAACAACGCGTGCGTGTCTTCGTCTCACCGTAGCCCTTTCCAGCGACATCGACACTTACTCAGCGCCCTCCCTTTTTCTCTGGGCCGCTGGCGCGCAGCGAAGAGTCATTACAAGGTGAGCCCGTCTTTCGACTGACTGCACGGCTGCCTCGAGCCAAGCAACAGGGCTGACGGTTTGTATTTCCACTGGATCGTGCTCAGACGTGCGCTCACTTCTTGCCATCTCTGGCTCTTTCTTGTCTGCGCTTGTGCCAGGCCTGACAGCGTTCTCGTCTACCAGGCCTCCCACCTCTTCTCTACCCAGTCGCCTTGGGCCAAGTCGGTGGTCGCTCTGATCAACCTGGAGGCAGCAGGCAGCTCTGGCAGTGAGATGCTCTTCCAAGGTGGCTCAGACCTAATGATACAGGCCTACGCGAAAGCGCCATTCCCGCACGGGACGGTGCTCGCCGCCGATGTATTTTGTGTGTACCGCTTCCTCGTCTCGCTCCCTGAGTTGCGGCGTGGAAGATCAAACGCTGACTTCATTGCCGCAACAGCATCCGGCATAATCGGCAGTGATGTCCGTTCCCCTCAACCCTTCAGCCCGCCCGGCACACGCGCTCTCTGACCAGCGTCCCTTCCGCTGTCCTTGCTGCCGTCCTGCAGACCGACTATGGGCAATTCGAACGTTACCTTTCGGTCACCGGGCTTGACATGGCCGTCGTCGACAACTCTTGGTGCGCGCTGAACTGCCTTCTTACCTGCGCTGCCTTTCTTCCGTTGACGCGCTCGCACCATCCTTACCCGCTCCTTCTCCTGCCAGGTATTACCACACAAGCAAGGACACGCTTGAAAACTTGCAGGCTGGCACGACTCAGCACTTTGGCGAGAACGTGCTCGCCATTGTCGACGAGCTGCTTGGCCCGACGAGCGAGCTCGCCAGCATTGACCTCGCCATGCCGCTCAAGCAGGAGCTCGGTGCGTCATGTCCTTACCTTGCCGCTGGCCCTCCGCAGGGAATGACGACTTTGTGCTGTCGCAGTCTACTTCTCGCTCTTTGACAAGTGGTTCATCACTTACACGCTCGAGTCGGCGCGCAAGGTAAGCGCTTGGTAGTTTGATCGCTCCACCATGCCGCCGCTCTGACCCCTTCTTCGTGCAGCTCTCCATCTGCATCTTTGCGTTGCTTGCCGTGCTCGTTCTCAACCGGTCCGAATGGCGCGCCTTCCGCGCGTATCTCATCGCCCTCCTCGGCGCCATCGGCTCGCTGGTCGGTGCTCTGCTCGGCGCGAACCTTGTCGCCGTGCTCATGTGGCTGGTACGTCAGATCCTCATCGCGCGCCTCAGCTGCCGGAACTGACGCAACGAATCCGCTCTGGCGTTAGGGCCTCGACCGGTCCATGAGCTGGTACAGCTCCGAGCTGCTCCCCTTTGGCCTTTACGGACCCGCAGCTCTCCTCGGCATGCTCGTGCGTCGCCTGAAATCTGCGCTAGATAGAGGCACGCCCAGCTGACCTCATCAGCGCCAACCTCCACAGTTCCCTCAATACCTAGTCGCGTTTGTTGTCTCACCCCTCGACCGACCGTCGCTCGAGCACGCGACCATGACCGCAACGACACTCGTCTCGTCGGGCCTGATGGCGCTCGCGACCCAGTACGAGGTCCGCAGCGGCTTTATGCTCGCGCTGTTGACGGCGAGCGGCGTCGCCGGAATGGGCTTCTCGGAGATCCTAGGCATGCTCGGCAAGCGCGCGCGCGGCGAGGTCCACCTGGCCGGCCACGTCGTCGCCCAGCTCCTGCCGACCGTCATCGGGACCGTCACTTCAATCACTGTTCTTGCCATATTTGTCCCGTTGACGGGCCGCATGGGCGTCGACGTCCCGGTCGAAATCATCATCGCGAGCTTGACGGCCTTGCTTGTCGTCCTCTTCGCGCCCGTCGTCCAGCCGCTGTTCCATCGCTTCGACCGCAAGGTCCAGACGCGCGTTATGCTCGGTCTCGCCACTGGGACGGCGCTCGCGATCGGCCTGTTCGCCAGCAAAGACGTCTTCACGCCGACGGCCCCAAGAAGGATGTTCTTCCAGCACGAGTACAACGTCCGTTTTGTCTCTCGCAATTTCGCCTGTCATCATCTCTCGCTAAGCCAGCCATTTCTCTCTCCCTTGCAGGTCACGTCCGACTCATTCTCGGTCCATCTGGGTCAGTCTCACACATCCTGATGCCCCGCTGCTCTACTCGCCGGCTGACACTCGCCTTGACTGCTGCTCCTGCAGCCCAGATGGACACGGCCCCTCACGCTCCGGCCCTGTTCAAAGGACTGCACACGCTGCTCGATCCAGCTTTGAAGGCACCGCTCATTCACGCAGACAGGACGCACGATGACCTGCCTGTCTCGTGGGGCTACATGATGCCCGTGCAGGGTTCGTTCTTCTGTATGTCTTCACAGATGCGAGACTGCGCGCGCGTCTGACAAACCGCCCGGCTCTCCCCGACCCCACAGCTTTCTTCGAGACGTTCCACTTTGCCATTGACCGACCACCCGAGGCGGGCACGCTGCCGACGCTGACCGTGACGACGCTGGCGTCGTCTTACGACGCGACGACCGATGTCCGCGAAATTGAGATTCGGGTCGAACACGTGCGTCCTTTTTGATACGCCGCTTGCCCATCCCAAACCGCCGTAGGTGGCCGACTGACTGACACTGCCTGCGCACACAGCCTGGTCTCATCTGGCCCGTCCTTACTTTCGACGGCGAGGTCGTCGCCTGGCCCTTCAACACGCCGCCGCCGGACGGACACGATCGCCATCACCTGAAAGGTGTATCCGAGGTCGGCTTCGAGTCGTCCGTCCTCTTCACCCTTGCCTTGCGCTTCGTGTGCCTTGTCCCAAAGACTCTCTACCCGACCTGCCCTCTGATTCCCGCGCCCTCTTGCGCGTGCGCTTGCCCCCTTTCCTGCCAAAGGTATGACCTCAGGATGTCGGTCATGGGCTCTGGCCCGATCCGTGCGTCCTCCTTACTTCCCCATCCTCAGCCTTCTGCCCAGCTGACCACCATTCGAGCGGCGAGTCCGTCCCGACAGACATGGAGTGGATCGGCATCGTCGGCGACGGCATGTGGCCGGCCACTGCGCCCGCGCGCGGGCTCCACCTCCCAGGCACCGACCGTCTGCGGCAGATTGCCGAGTACATCGAGGCTGCCCGCGGAGGGGCGGTCGACGCGCTCGTCCTGTCCACTGTCGTCGGCGCCGTGCGTGTCTGAGCAAGGCTGCCAACTCGGCCTTGATCCCTCTCGTCTTTGTCCGGGTCCTTCTAGCCTCCTGCTCGTGCAATCCCCCCCCCCCCCGGATGCATTTCTCCATTGTCCTCAGTTAGCACCAGCCGCAACCGTAGGATCACTCAATCGACCAAAGCTTTTCCAGGACGCCCAAAGGTCGCGAGAGGGAAGAGTCAGGGGCATTACGCGGTCAATCGTCGACAGAGGAAGGCGTACAACACGTCGCTGGAAATAGGAGAAAGGCAAGCGGGCGGACGAGAAGACTTCAACGGGCGGCGGAAGGAGAGAGAGAGGACTGCAAGAAGCAGCGGATAGGGACGTGAGGGCGGCAAAGGACTGATTGCTTAATGACACTGCGAGAAGAGGAGCGGTCGGCAGGATCAGCTTTGCAACTTTGAGCTCGCTCATGAGTCGAAGCCGAAACAGGCTAGCGCACCCGGTCGGGTTTCTGGCCCGTGCGCGCGCGCGATGTGCGGGACGTCTGACACTGACTGCCGAAACGTCATCCATGTCTTCTACTTCCTGTCGTACCTGAATCGGCCGACCTTGGCTGCGACGTGCAGGCGCGCGCGGGAGAGAGAGAGAAGGCATGCTCAGAGCGTGTCAGCCAGAAGTGGGGTTGAGGGCGCAGCACGCAACACGCAACACGCAACGGCCCACGCCCAGCCCCAGCAAGTGACCAGGCTCGTACAAGGAGCCGGAGCAAAGAAAGGGGAGAAAATTGAACGCACCAAAGACGTGAGGCTTCATCCCACGAAAGCTGACATAAAGAAGTCCAGGGATAATCGGGTAGGTCTGGTAATAGGCGTTAGGCAGGCGAGCAGGGTGAAGGTCAGCTGTGTGGATTCAAAGGAGTGGCCGGAAGGCGGCGAGCGAGAGGAGAAGGTCGAGTAGCCTGGTTAGCTGACTGGGATTTGGACCAGTCAACGAACACAAGATGAGATGACAAGATATGGCTGTGCTTGGGGTGCGAGGGCTGAGGACAGGGACGCGGGTGACAAGGACTAAGAGGACTGACTCTGACTTTGTGCTGGTCTGCAGGCGAAGGGGAACGGTCAGTCAGCAGACACACAGGTGGGCACAGACAGCGCAACGCAAGGGGGTAGGTACCGACAGCTGAAGGGCATCTTGGACGAGGCAGAGGTTGTGGTGGTTAGGGGAGGGAAGGAGAGACAGGCAGGCGAGCTTGGTTGGGTCGTTGCTGGCCCTCGCCCGCGTCATCCCCGCGCACTGCCCCTTTCTTGCAGAATTACGTAAGCAGATATTTACTCGCATCGGCAAGTCCTTCTTCTCGCGCGCGCGTCCTCCAGGCTCCAGCTCCTCCTTCTTGTCTGCGGCAGCGCATCTTCGCGACCCCTGCATCCGTTCGTCATACATAGGCCCACCGGACACCATGGGACAGAGTCCGATCCGCTTCCCTCCGGCGCTCGGATTTCTCAACGACGAGGAGACTCTGCTCGCCTTCCTCGCCACCGTCGTTCTCGCCCTCGTCACCGGTCCGTCCCGTCCCGTTTCGCTCTCGTCGATTCTCCTGGCCCACCCGGGCTGACCACGATCGAATTCCGACTACCGACAGGCATCTTCCTGCTCTACTCGCAGACGAGCCAGGTTCTCGAACGGACGGTCGTCCTTGTCGGTCCTCCGGGCGCTGGCAAGACGGCCCTGTTTACCGCCGTGCGTCGCTCTTCCTTCCCTCCTTTGATCCTTGCTTCTCCTACCGGCAGCCTTCCCTGTGCCCCGTCGCAGCCGAAGCGCCCCCTCAAGAGCTGCTCTCGCTGATATCTTCTCTCTTCCTGATTTCTCCCTTTTTTCATTCATCGTCTTCGGATGCAGCTCACGCAATCTGCCCGGCCGCCGACGCATTCGTCTCTCACGCCGTCGACCTCGCGCTTCCGTCTCCCGCCGCCGCCGCCGACAACCAAGCTCAACACCGGCCTGGCCAAGTCGACCACGCCGAAGCAATACCGCGTCATTGACTACCCGGGCCACCGGCAGCTCGCACCTGGGCTGCGCAAGCTGCTCGAGAAGGAGGTCAAGGGTGGCAAACGCGTCGCCGTCGTCTTTGTCGTCGACGGCAGCAAGGCCGGCCGGGACAAGGAGGTTGGCGCCATCGTCGAGTGCGTCCTTCCTTGCCCACCGCGCTCGTCTTTTTCCAGGCCGCATTGCGCGCGAACTCTCCCGCGCCTCTCCCTCCTACTGACAAATACCTGCTGCACCCTCCGTCGTTGCCGCTCGCAGCTCCCTCCTCCCCTTGCTGCCCTACACGACGCCGCCGACGCCGACGCCGCTCGTGCTCCTGTCCACCAAGCTCGACCTGCTCCCGACGACGCAAGCGCGGTCGCTCGCCGTCCCCAAGCTGCATACGGCCCTCACGCGCGAGCTTAACGCGCGCCGGGCCGCGCTCGCGGGCGAGGGCGCGCGCGTGACGACGCTCGGCGAGGACGACGATGACGGGTCGCGGGCCGAGGAGGCAGAAGAGATCTTGCGGTCGATGGGCGGCCAGCGCGGAGGCAAGTGGCGCTGGGAGGACTGGAAAGGTGTCGCTTGGGCCGGCGGCTGGGTTGGCGACGCATCGTCAACAGCGGCGGCTGCGAAGAAGTCGACGGTACTGGAGGCGACTGCGACGGGGGACGTCGAGGAGAAAGTGCGCGACGACGAGAAGGGCGGAAAAAAGGAGGTGGACGAGGAGGACGGCCTGGCGGAGCTGAAGGAGTGGCTGTGGATGCTCAAGTGAGGCGCGCGATGACAAGACTTAGTCCTGCCTTGTCGCTGGCGCCTCGCGCTGTCGGGCTAGAAGGAGAGAGCATGGAGAGGACGGCTAACCAGCAGGTCGCTGCAGACCGTCGTCGCTCGACGACCCTACGCGCCGGGACCTGCCGGGCGGCGGGACCCCTTCGGCCGAAGGCTGCTGCGCCGCCGACGCACATACATCCTTGCCCCTGCTGCCGCACTGACCCTCGCGACCTGTCCGTCGACCACCATCGGCCTGCTCGACCCCTTCCTTCTTCCTCCTCCTCGCAGTCGGTCAGCTCAATCTGTACCTCGTTCGACATGCGCGACGGCCCCTTCCCCGCCCATCGGCCACTTGTGTTCGAGCTGCTGGCGCTGTCGTCGTCGCTCGCCCGGGTGAGCAGAGGCTCCGCCCGCCCGTCACCGACCAGCCGACGGCTGCCGGCGCCCTTGCACCAGCTGCTGCTCCAACCCTTCCCGCGCGCGCCACCTGCACGCCCCTTCACGCCCGCTTTCGCATGCCCACAGGCGGAGCTGAAGACGGCTGACCTCGTTTGGCCATTGCTGGCCTTGAGGTCCTCCGCGCCGGGCCACCCTCGTCCAATGCCCCATCTCGGCAGCAGCATGGCCCCCATGCTAATCGACCGCCGACCCTCATCCCCTCGTCCTACCGCGCCCTTCTCACCTTCGCCGTCGTCTTCGGCTTTGATTGCCCTAGTCGAGACGATGCAAACCTTCTCCCGGATGACGCGCGGCCTGGTCAAATCAACGGACGACGAAGGCAGTCCCGCTGCGCGAGGGGGCGTGCGCGAGGTGCTCGAGCTTCGACGGGCGACGCGTGTGAGCTCGTCGATGCCGTCAGCGACCGGGCAGACGACTACGACAACGAGAACGCCGGACGCGGTCAGCATCGACGATGACCGCCGAGGTCGTGCGCGTCCCTCCTCGCTGAATCCTCAGAGGTGTGTCGTCTCCTGATCTCCGAAGGGTCGCTCTTCTCGTGCGATTGCTGGCTGACGCGTCGCTTCACCTCTCTCAACCGCTCATCAGCCTGCCGCCGGTCGTCGAGCAAGCGGACTCGTTCATCGACGCTCAGCCCGCCCCGCCTCCATCGCCGTCGCCGCCGGACGACAGCGGCCCCGCGCCACCTGAGGAGCGAACGCCGATCAATGACGACGATGGCGCGCAACCTGGATCCTCGCCAACGCCGAACCGTTCTTCGATGTCGACCGAGGCGATCCAGGCGGACGAGTGCGCGCGTGCGTCAGAAGGACTGGGAGTCGAGCTTAGCGGGTGGTCGACAGAGTGCGTTCGCTCTTTCCTCTCACGCACATCTCACGCACAAGGCCCAATTGCATCCAGGGCGACCAGCTGACAGCTTTACGAGCGGCTGTCTTTGCGCTGCGACAGGCGCGTTCTCCCCTCGTCGCTCGATCCTGCTTCGTCGTTTGAGTCGCGGCTCGGTCCTGACCCCCTCGAGGCTGACCTCGCCCTGCCAGAGTGAGTTCCTCCGCCTCCTTTACCCTCATTTCGTCTGCTCTCCGAGGGCGCTCGCTCGCTGACCCTGTTCTTCGCTGCCTCGCGTGCGCCTCATCGACAGACGTCGGACGCCACCCCCTTCCTCTCGCGACTCGTCGTCACGACCAGGCCCTCAAAGCAGCCCCCACCACCAGGATGCCGCCGAGCATGACCCCGTTCCGGCCACCCGACAGGCTGAGGAATTGCCCATGTCACAGGGCGGACCTGCCGCCTCGGCGAATCAGCTCAACCCTCCGCCGTCAGCACTCAACCCAAGCTCGCTCCCGCTCTTCATTGTCGTTCCTACTTTTCTGGGCCTCATCCTCCTGGGCACTCTCGGTTATTTCCTGCTACAGCGCCGCCGCGAGCGCCGAGCAGTCGAGAACGGCCAGACGCAGTCGTCTGTCTCAACGTCGACGACCGACGGACCAGCCACACCCACCTCCCTGACCGCGTTCGAGCGCATCCGCTCGCTTCACTTCAAGCTGGTGCCCGGTCAGTCGTCGCGACCGGCCGACGATGACAACGCGTCGTCACTTTGGGACCCGCTCCCTCCCCTGCCCGGCACGCGGTCGCCCGACGACCACGCGTCGTGGTACTTTGGCACAAGTGGCTGGCGTCGTTCGTCGCCTGCGACGACGACGGCTGCCACGCCGCGATCCGGCATGATCCGCCGCGACGCGAGCGCCGGCGACCTGTCGATCCATCGTCAGAGGGAGTTCCGGCAGGCGACGCTCGTACTCGCTGAATTCGAGGCGGCGGCGGCAGGTAGCGGAGAGTCGGACGCGTACTCGATGTCGACCGCCGCTCGACGCGACGGTGCAGCGTCGTCGACTGCGACGCACGATGACGACAACGACCGCATTGCCGTGCACACCAGCCACCTCGATGACGATCATGACGACACGACCGCGTCGTACGAGGTCATCTGTCTGCCGTCGGCCTACTCGTACTACCCTGACTTCAACGGCGGCTTCCGCGGGCCCTCGCCCGGTTCGTCGTCGACGACGACGCACGACCACAACCTACCGTCGACGTCCGACACCCCTAGCGCCGCCTTTCCTAGCGATGGCCCTCAGCTTGACGCCTATCCGACGGCGGTGGCAGCGATGCAGGCGGCGGGTCCCTTGTCGCGGGCCGTTCGGCTGACGCGTTCAACCGTGACGACGCCGACGGGCGTCAGGGAAGAGATCGCGCTCGTCTATTTCTCGCCGCCGAGGGAGCAGACGGACAAGTCGACGGCGAGTGTCGTTTGAGATGACCAATCAGGATCGCGCTCGTCGAAGCGGTTCCGCCGGGGCCGCAGCGTTCACCGCGCCCGGTGTGCCGACCCCTTCGCTCATCTTGCCCTCTTCGACGTCCTGCCTATCTCCGGGCGGCCAGATCCCTCGTTCTCCTAGCCTGCCAGTGACCCGCCTTCGACCTCGCCGCCTCACGCTCCGGCCCTCCGTCTTCTCTCGGTCACGCCTCGACCTTCGCGCACTGTAACACGACTACACCTCCCAACCGACGGCCTCACCTCAACTGCCTTCCGACGCCCTCGCCCCGGACCACGATCTATCCCGACCTGACGGACCGGCGGCCTTCCTGGTCATCTCGCTACGCGACGCGGGTTGCCATTCTCAAAATGACGTCGGTCTGACGCCCGCCCGACCGTTTCCTGTTCACGGCCCCTTCATGCCTCTTTCTCCCGCGCGCACGCAGCGATTGGCCTCCTCGCCGCGCATCCCATGCTCCCGCCTCTCTCGCATCGGCGCCACCCGCTGAAGGTAGTGCCCCGCCTTCTGGCGTCTCGCTCTGGGCGACCACATCGCGCTCCCTCTTGCATGATGTCCTCGCCCTTCTGCCGGCCGTAGCAGGCCGCCGTCGCTGCGCGCGCGCGAGTCGACGTCGCTTGCCAGATGATTTTTGTTGCCCAGGGCAGGGAGGGGTTCTTCATCATGGAGCGCACGACTCGTCAAAGGCGTTGCAGGCGGCTACTGCAGCCTGCGGCACAGTCTTGCGGTGGCGCGCGCGCGACCACGCAGCTCGGACGGCGACGAGTTGACAGACCAGGACAAAGCGGCGGCGGCGGAAGGTCCGCGGGGACGGAGGTCGAGAGCCGGCGCTGTCGGGGAGAGCGGCGTCGGCATCTGTAAGGACGCGGGGCAGGCGAGCCGACGAAGGCAGACGGGCGCGGGGGCGGCATCTAGAGGTCGAGCTGTCCAAGACGACTGCCGCAACGACCCATTCCCGGCACAACCCCTCGATCCCTCTACTATTCTGCAAGCTTGTTCCCTTCACGTCCCAACAGCTCCTCCTTCTCGTCAACGCTCGTCCGTTGGTCGCAGCGACAGGCAAACGGCCGTGCCACCGCCAGTCGTCGGTCGCAGGACCGACAAGTCAGCTGCCCCGGTCCCTCCAGCACGTCGCTGCCGCCCTTGACCCCCCTCCCTGCCCTCCTTCGTGCCGCAACTGCGGGACCATACTCGCGCCCTCTCTCATCCTCTGCTTGCCATCGAAGACATTCTCTTTCGGCCAAGTCATTCACCTGCATCCTCGCTGCCTCCTACCAACCAGCCCCCCCCCCCTGTCCTCTCGTCTCGATTCAACGCCTAGGGCCCCAACACCCCCCTCCCTCCTCACTCCCGCTCTCCCGCCCCGTTCTCCAACCGATGGACGGCGCGCCGCCGCCGTCGACCTCGGCCGACCCGCCGCTCCAGTACCCGCACCCGGTCGCTGGCAGCCATGGCCAAGACGACGGGCTCTACGACATCTCGCAGCAGCAGCACAGCGCCCACTTTGCCCCTCCGCAACCGTACCATCTCCAGGAGGAGGAGGAGCCGTCGTACCAGCTGCTGGCCTACCCGGCCGGCATGCCGTCATCGCAGCACGTGCCACTGCCGCCTGCGACCGCCAGTAGCAATAGCAGCGGAGGTCGGGAAGGCGACAGTGGCGGAGGTGGTGCTGGGACCGACGGCAGCGCCAGCAAGCCAAAGAGCTCGGCTCGGTTCGGCGTCGCGTGCCTGAAGTGGTGCGTTATCCTTCCCCCTCGACCCAGCCTGTCCGCGCAGACCAACATGGGCCCATTTCTGTGGGTGGAGGAGCTGATCACAGCCGTGGCCTGCTGGCGGACCTTCGTGGCAAACACAGTCGGTCGCGCAAGATCAAGTGCGACGGCCAGGTCGGTTCTTCGTCCTCCTCCTCTTTCGCCCCGACCACACCCTGTCGGAGGCCCTGTCCGGGCTGCGGCTCCCCCGAGGCAGAGCCGCTGACTACTCTGAGACCTTCTGCTTGCTTCACTGCTCCGTCCCGACTCATCGCAGAAACCGCTTTGCGAGAATTGTCTCAAGAAGGGGTTCGAGTGCACGTTCGACGAGGTGCCGTGCGTCTGCGTCCCTCTTGCTGTGTCTGCGCAGATACGGCGCCCATTCGAGCTTCCACCAGCGGCTCGATGCTGATGCTTCACCCTTCTCCCCTCTCGACCGCTTCTGTTCCCGGCAGCCGGACGCGCGGACCGGACAAAAAGCCTGGTCGTAAGCGCCGCACTGCCGCGCAGAAGGCAGCCGACACTAAGCTCGAGGAGGAGCTTCGCGCGCAGGGCATAAAGGTGCCTGTCAAACCGAAGCGCAAGCGGTCGCCGGTACCAGCTGCCGGTCCAGCGCCGGAGACCGAAGGGTCGATGGGTGCGTCGAGCTCGAGAGCAAAGACGGAGCGGACGTCGCCGGTCCTGGCCGATGCCGCTTTCGCACAGCCGGTCGACCAGCTCGTCGCTTCGACGTCGACATTGGCAGCGCCGGGCGCTGTCAATGGTGGGACGCACAGATATCTGAGCGGTCAGTGGGGGCTCGCTCCGCCGACGATGGACGACTACGTCCGGCGCACACAGTCCCAGGCAGGATCGGTCCACGTAGCTGCTCAAGACCCGGCTGTCAGCAGCGCAGGGCAGTCTTCGTACGCCCGACACGCGCCGCTTTCGTACCCTCCGCTCTCGGCAACATCTGGGGCCGTCGCGTATTCGACGGGACCGCTTTACCCCAATTCGCCGATCCCACCCTCCTACCTGCAACCCTACCTCAACCCGTCGCCCTCGCCTCATCAGCAGCAGTTTGCTCCGTACGGGACCCTGCCGTCGGTCGAAGGCGTCGCCGCCGAAGCCAATGCCCTCCAGGGGCCTGCTTACGGTCAGGGTCCCGCAATTCCTTACCAGCAGCAGCAGCAGCACGCGTCGCAACTCGTTCCTCTCGCAGACTTCCAGCGGCCTGCGGCAAACTCATTCCAGACGCCCTCGCATGTCGACCTGCCGATGCCCTCAACCGGTCCGCTCGCCTCATCTCAATCGAACGCTCGGCTTCAGCAGCAAGAGACGGCGCCGCTGCCGCTGCCAGACAGGACCAGACAAGGCCCCCCTCCACCGGCGCACGTCGTCAATCTCGCACCGCCCTCCCGCGCACCTTTCTATGCTTTGCCGAACGATCACGTCGCCTACTTTGCGCACCCGTACGCCCCACCAAAGGCCGACAGCCATCCCATTCTGGACCACCTGATAGAGCATCATGGGTTCATGCTGCCCGACACGGCAGGGTCGGCTTTCCGCGCCAACCCGGATGGGCCTGGCGCGTACGCGCTACCGCAGGCTCAGCAGCAGCAACAGATGGGGGAGAGTGGTCAGAAGTCGAGTGGCGAGCACGCTGGAGGCGCAGGCGGCTCTCAGCTCGCACGCACCGACTTGGGGGGGCTGTCGCCTCGGCTCATGCTCAACGATCTGCTGCTGCCGCAGGGAACGCCCCACGAAGGCGGTGTCGGAGGGCCGTCGACACAATTCACCGACAGCTTTGCGCCCCAGGGGTGCGTCTTGCCGCTCTTTCTCTCTTGTCTCTCTGCCACTCGCCCCGTGCGCTGACGACTGCTCGCCCTCATCTCGAACTGCTGCCCGCAGGTTCCGCACGCACTCGTTCCCCGACTTCCCTTCGCCCTCGCCCCCAAATTCTGCGCCCTGGCAGCCTCGGACGCTCTCGCTACCAAAGCAGCCGACGTCAGACTACACGCGCAAGATCTGGTGGGACGCCCTCCTCGGCCAGTATGGCTCGACTCGTCAGCAAGCGTACACCACCGTCATGGGCGAGATTGGACACTTGTTCCGCGTCTCGAATCACTGGACTGCCTTCTTCCACATCCCGTGAGCTGACGCCGTTGCACGCTCGCAGCCTCGCCAGAGGGAGCCTTGCTGACTAAATACGCCCGTCTCTGTCTCGCAGACGCTTCATTGCGATCCTCCACCAGCCGCAGCGTCGGGAGCAGCTCCGTCGGTCCAGATCTGACGCTCTCCCCCGTGTCTTGGCGGCCATGCAAGCTGACGCCTGTACCTTCATCTACCCCGTCGCATCAGAGCCAGCGCTCGTCTACGCTGTCCTCGCGCTGTCGACGCAGCTGTCGTCCTGGGATGGCCCTGGCGGCAAAGGCTTTGCCGGCCGCTTGCTCGGTCTCAAGCTCAATGAGCAGGCACACGCGAACTTCTGGAGCAGCTGGAACAGCGGTTGGATCGAGTCCGTCGCCCCTGTGCTTCCTGGGGGCGCCTTAACCTGGCCTCGTGACTTGCGCTGACGCGACATTCATGCTTCTTCCTGCAGCGCCGACTTGGCCAAGGCTGCGTTCCTCATGGCACTCGTACGTACCTCCTCGTTTCCTCTCGACTGACACGCTTTGCAAGCTCTAAGCCAGATGATCCGTCTACCCTTGCAGTACGAGATCTCGTGCCACCCGATTCACTCCGACGCTCGGTCGGCGCAGGCCATGACGTGCGTCCCTTCCACTCGCGCTTCTTGCCCTCCTGCGATGCTCTCATCGCCCTTCATGTTGACCACAAACGCTTGCTCATACCTTCTTCCATCCAGGCTGCTGGACAACGTCCTGCGCACACTCCAATTGTGCTCGCTCGACGCCGACAACCCGCGCGTCTCGCGCTACGACCCGGGCGAGGTTCCGTGCGTGCCCGAGAATGCTGCCAAGGTGCCGTGCACGACCTACCCCGAAAAGGTCCTCGACGCCGAGATGTCGACCGCTCAGTCGCCCTTCTGGGGTACGCCTGGCTCTTCTAATCTCGTCCAGCGTCTTTGGTCTCGCTCCACCTCAATCTGACGACCTCCTATGCCCCCTTGCCTCGTCGCCGACCGCCAGCCGCTTGCCCGCGGTGGTCGACCGCATCTCACGCACCGTCAGATGCCGAGATCATCAAAGACGAGAGTAGACGGCTGACTTGGTCGTCCTGCGCGCTCGCGGCCAGCATCTCCATGTACTCGCATAATGTGAGGCGACCCTTCTCCGGTGCTCTGCAGCTCTCTTTCCTGCGTTCGCTAATGGACCTTGATCTTCGCACGACAGGTCTGGCGCGAGCGAGCCGACGACTGGTACATCTCAAACTGCGAGAATTGTGCGCTCTGCGCTCTCGTCCACGTCTCCCCCTTCACGTTTGCTGAATTGACATCTCTTCGCGTGCCCTGCCAGTCGCGCTGCTGTTCCCGGGTGAATTGCTCTTTGACCCGGCCCACGGAAAGTCGAACGTCGTAAGTGTCCTCTCTCGCGCGACACTGGTCGGTGGTCTTCCTTCGCGCGCTTTGATTGACGGTCTTCCCCTCTCTTTCGCCACTCAGTGGTCTTTATACTACACGACGGCCTTGGTACGTCCGCGTCATACCGAGCGTTCCTGCTCCCTACTCAACGTAGCATGGACTGACAGCTCCCTTTTCGCTCACTACATCGCAGCTATGGAATTTTGCGATCCGATCGCATTACGACACGCGGGCCTCGGCGCAGGTCAAGCGCGACAAGGCCTGTGAGTGCCGCCCTCCTCGCGCTTCATCGTGTCGCGCATCAGACTACTAAGATCTTCTCTGACATCGCGCCTCCTCTTTTTCGGTACGTCAGTTGAGGTCTGGGCGACGACTACGCGCATCGAGGGCTTCTTCCAGCCGTCGTCAACGCCGACGAGCAACGACAACCGCTCGGTGCCGTGGCCCGAGCAAATCAGCAAGCTCGCGTACGGATGGCAGTCGCGTGACTGGCTCGTCACGGCGCGCTTCCTCGTCGCCGACTCGGTCAAGGCGGTCGACCAGAACAACGTCGGGTAAGTCTCTCATTTTTCTGTGACGAGCCCCGAGGCTGCCTGCTGATGCTCAACGCTCGCGACGCGACTCGAATAGAGGGACCGCCGACATGATTCACAGCGCGACTGCGCGCGAGTGGCTCGCCAAGCAATCCGAGGTGGCCAAGTCGCTCATGCCGGCAACCGACTCGTTTGGCAAGTACTCAACCGCGCTCGTCAACCATAGGCCGATTCTGCTCTGGTGGTTGCTGCAACAGCTCGCGCGCATCCTCGACCTGTTCGACTCGGACCCGACCTTCACCGACACGCTCGACGTCGCGCGGCGCGACTTTTGCCCCATCATCGAGATTTTTGCGCAGCTGTACCCCTCGGTCGGCCTGTATGAGGTTGTCGTCCACCGGGTCGTCAGCCGACTTAATGAGGCGCTAGCCATGGCGTCGGGCGCGTTCCAGCAGGCCTTCCCCGCGTCCAACCCGCTCCTGCCGCGCTTCCCGCCCTTCTACTTCAAGGCCGCGCCGGGCACGCTCATCCCGCATGACCAGATTCTCGAGATGATGGCACGCGACCCCTTGCCGGACGGCCTCCACGACGACAGTCCGCCTTACCAGTTTGCGGCTCACCAGCAACCTCAAGTCAAACGCGAGGTCTACCATTGAGCGCGACGCACAATTCTTGTGGGCTCGTTCTTCGTCTTTCCCTCCATCTCCGCCCTCCCTTCTCGCCCCGCTGCGCCCGCGCGTTGTACTTTTGCCTCTTTCTCTGAGTGCCTGTTGTTGCGCCGCTCTGCCATGCCCATGATCCCTTCCGCGAAATTGGCCCGAGCGGCGGCCTGGCGCTATCCCAGTCTGAGATTCGGAGCGATGCTTTGACGAAGGCGTGAAAGACAACATGTAGAGCGGCGCGGGGGTAAGGGGTGTACGGGGCGACGTGTGTGTACAGGGGGGGGGGGGGGGGGTCGAACCAGCGTGGAGGGAGTGGGAGAGGAAAAAGCAAGGAGGTGCAAGGGGAAAGCAATGATATGGTAGAAGGAGGGGGGCTTAAAGGAGAAGAGGGGCCGGAGGCAAGGTTCAAGCAAAGGACACGTTCCAGCCCATCTGACGCGAGAGCTTGGGCCAGTCGACCCAGCGTTCGCCCGAATCGTTTCGCTCCCAGATCTCCTCGAGCAAACTGTAGGCCGCTTGGATGTTGCCGATCCGGCAGCTGGGAGCGGGCCGAGATACGACAAGTCAGCCAGCTGGAACCTATGTAGGTACAGACCAAAGACGAGCTGAACAGGATGACACGTACTTGTTGTCGATGATGAGAAAGTGGCCCTTGATGATCTTCCGGTCGCTCTCAGTCGTAGCGTCAACACCGGTGATGAAGAGCGGAAAGAGCAGCGATGACTCGGCTGGAGTGCCAATGACGTTGCCGATATTGGCGAGCAGCTGATTGACGAGAAGCTGAGTCACGAGCGAATGGGCGTTGCAGTGGCTGACGACCTGGCGCAGGTACAGTCTTGCTGTCAGGACAAAGCACCGGAACGCAGCGAGGTGGTACGACGTTTCCGGCGTCGTCAGGTCCTCGGTCGGCGGGAACTCGGGATAAACGGCATCGAGCCGGGCCTTGAGCCGGGCGTCCTTGGCCGCGAGCACGCGCAGCGCCTCGATGCGCTTGTCGCGGTCACTGTGGATGCAGTGCGCAGCCTCGACCGACAGGCGCGACGTCTCGGCGATGATCTGGAAGACGATCATCGACGGCCCCATGAACGACGACAAGCCGCCGCAGAGGATCGCTGCATACTCCTCGGGCTCGAGTGATGGCCCGTCGAGGCAGTCGGTGCTCGACAGCAGCGAGTGGTACGCCCAGTTCTGCAGGAGCCACTTGGTGTTGAAGTTCAGCTTGCGGATCTTATCCGCGCCGCCGATGCGCCGGATGACCTGCCGGGCCATGATGAGCGGCCGATACCACTTGGAGGTTGACCCGCGGCAGATCTGACGGTGTGGGAAAAGAGGAGCGCATGCAAGGAGAAGACAAGCACTGGTCAGTGGATGCGGGAGGGCGGCGAAGAGACGAGCTGGGACGGACCTCAATTTCGGAGAGCGCGACCAGGCTCGCCAGCATCTCCTCGTCATTGATGTGCGGCCCCTTGCGCTCTTCCCAGGCGATGAAAGCATTCTCGACACGCTCGACGAGCTGTGTGCGGAGCAAATCGGCGATCTCGCGCCAAGGCTCACCGAGCTCGTGCAGGTGCATAGACGACCATCCGAGCACGCTTAAAAGCTAAGCGGCGAGCGGACGAATATAGGAGTGGGGGGGGGGGGGAGGAAGGGTCAGGACAGGTGCGGGCGCACAGGCTCAACCGCACAGCAGACGCACCATGAGCTTGGACTGGCTGGCCATCGGGACGAACACAGACGCTATGTCGCTCCCTCCGACGAGTGCGGATGCGGAGGGGGCGAGACCGGCAGCTTTGCGTGGGCTGAGAACCGAAATGAGCGGCGACAGCTTGCGCACAAAGTAGTCGATGAGCAGCGGGGCCTGATCCGCAATCATCTGCGGCAGCTCGGGTAGCTTGATCGTGATGGTCGGGGCCAGGCTGGAGGTGACGGTGACAGAGCGATTTGGGCCGGCACGAACGATTGGCGAGCCAGGTGCGCCCTCGGCCGACGGCTCGCCGTTTGTGTAGCCGTTGACGAAGTCGCGCGTGTCCGAGTCGCCCTCGTCGGGTATTGGCTCAATGAAGGCCGACGGCAGATAGCCCGTGTTGGGCACGTCGAGTGACTCCGGCTGCCACGGCCCGCTTGGGGGCGAGACGTGCTGGTGCGAGTGCGTTGACCCCTGGCTCGACGGCACGTATGGTCGGCCTTGGCCGTTGATGGCGATCGGCGGGTTGCCGAGTGTCGACGACGCGGGCGCCGACGGGCGCGAGGGCGACGTGCGCTGTTGTGTTGGGGGTGGCATCGAGGCGGACGAGAAGTGCGGCGTTGCGGCGCCGACGCCGAGCCGACTGCCGTCGAAGTTCGACCCATTTGTGGGCGCCGGATGAGGGTGCAGGGGCGTCTGCGACTGATGCAGCGGCGACGATTGAAGGGACGGGTGCAGATGGCTGTGTTGAAAAACGGGCGTCTGCGACATGCCGAGGTGCAGCGACGATGGTGCGGGCGACGGTGCGAGCCACGTCATGGGCGATTCGGCCTGGCTGCCGACCAGGAACTTGGCCGCGCTGGCGTCGACCCCGCCACCGCCGTTCGGCTTGAGGGCCGAGTCGGGGAAGATCTGGCCGGGCGAGTCCATCGTGTCGCCGAAGCCCTTCATCCACTCGCTGAAGCTCGGCGATGGCGCGGTCGCCGGCTGCTGAAAGCTCTGTTGGAATTGGCGGTGCATCTCCTGCAGCACGCGCGTGTGAGCCTCAGGGTCCTGACCGGCGGACCCGACCGAGGCGGCAAAGGGCGAAAAGGGTCTGCTGAAGAGGTCCGGCGTGCCTGCGATGCTGACGTGCGAGGCTTGTTGCTGCTGGTGCTGGTCGAAGGCGATGTTGGGCACGGCCGAGTGCATGGGTGAACCACGCTGGGCCATCATGTGGTCGAAGCGGTCACGGATACTGGCGGCAGCACCGCTGTCTGACGACGCCGGGTAGCCTCGCTGGCCGTTGCTGGGTGGATTGGGGACCGCGGCCGGCATCTGCTGCGTCTCGAGCGACAGCAGGCTTGTCGGCAGATTGGGCGATCCCTGGAGCTGGTCCGGGCGGTAGCTCTGCCGCAACGAGAAGCCGGACGAGGCTGATCCTTGCGAAGAACTCGACATTGCCCGCGGCTGCAGAAAGTGCGACTGGCCGCTCTCGGCCAGCGAGCTTGTGTCCTCGACGAGCGGATGGCCGTTGCCCCCGGCGCTGCCGTTATGCAGGAAGTCGAGGCGAGCCGACTGGTCGATGCCGGACGAGTTCGAGTACGACCGCTGGTGCTGCTGCCCCGCCGGATCGAGGTACTGCTGCGAAATGGACGAACCAGACGAACCGAAGCCTGCGCTGCCAGCATCCCTGCCCTTGCCCTTATCACTGCCGCCCGACGCCGAGGCCGCAACCGCCGCCGCGGCTGACAGCTGCTGAGCCGCCGCCTTGCTGCCCGGTCGCGGACCCGGGTGCGTCTTTGCGCGCTTCTTGGCGTCCAGCGAGCCCTCAGCACCCTCCACGCTCTGGTCGTCGGTGCTACTAGCGAGGAGGCGATCCTTCTTGCGCTTGTTGGGCTGGCGAACCGTCACGAGCTGGCCGTTGGCGTCGATGATCTGAGGTGGGAACTCGCAGGTGAACGACAGGCGAGAGCTGCACGAAGACTGCAAGTCAGTCCATGAGCTCGAAAGTTCGGCACTACTCGATGGGATGAAGAGACGCACCAGCTGCCGCAGACAGGCCGAACCTGATCGCACTTCTTCCTGTAAAGAGGCGCGAGCGAGCGAGGTGGGAGGGAAGCCAGGAGGTCCGGATGAGGTCAGCCCACCTCCGCGCCAAGCCGCACAGGCGATCTCCCCCAAAGCGAAGGATGCACTTTCGATTCCTGCATGTGTAGCAGCCCTCTCTCGTGCGCTTGAGCTTGCCATCCTTGTCGCGCGTGTCCTCGGACCCGTTGGCTGATTCAGGGGCGGCGACCCGAGGAGCGGCAGGCGCTCCTGGCCTGAGGTCGGCCGAGTGCTCGCGGTAGAAGTGCTCGGACGACGACGAGCCTGGCGAGGGCATGGCGGCGACGGCGTTGAGACCCGAGCGCGAGACGGGGGGCAGTGGTTTCTGCCAGGATAGGGGCAATCGCTGGTATAAACGATGGATTGGGAGGGGATGTTATTGTTGGGGTGGGGAGAAGGGGCGGAAGATGGCAAGACGGACAGGGGCGGCTGAGAGAGACACGCCTCGGAGCTCGGGCGGTCGCGGCACGCAGCAGGCCCACGGCCTCGTCGCACGATCGCCTCACCGACTCCCCACGCCTCAATCTGCTATAAGTAGGGAGGACAAAGGGGATTGACCCACCAGTGACCCTCCCTTCCTTACTTGTGAGCTCTTGCTTTCTTGCCTCTCGTTCAACCGATCAATCTACTCAGCTGTGCTGAGAGGGAGCAAATTCTGCTGCTGCCGTCTGCTGGCTGCGCCCCTCGACAGTCGCCCGTGATGCCCACGCCTCTCCGCACGAGTAATCTGTTGTCAACGCTCGCCCGACCGAACCCGACGGCGAGCCGGAAAAAGCCACCGCCTAGTAAGGCCAACAGTGCGTACTACTCGAGAGCTTTCCGAAGACTGTAACGGTCGCATAACTTTGATCGCTGCCCTCCCACTTCGCGCGCGCAGAGGACAAGTCTTGTCTTCATTTGGGCTGTTGCCGCCGGCTATGAGCGGGAAGGACCGGCGACAATGGTCAGAAAGGGCATCGATGCCCGTCCACGCGCACTTCGACCGCACATCAACGGACGATACGGCAGCGGTCTGTGACAGGGCAGCCCGACTGGTGCGGGCGGCGCGACGATGCGCGGGTCACGGACAAACCCGGAAGAATGAGACTGTCGTGGGAGTCGGCCGAGACGCCCGGCTGCGAGCCGTCATCATCAGACGCGACAACGTCTCATCGATCGATTTTTGGGGGGCCTTGTGCCCCAGAAACCCGAGCGAGACGCAGGATCGATTGCCCCGCGAGGGCGACCGAGCGCGCTGACGACGGACGACGACGACTGGCTTGCAGGAAGGAAAGAAATCGACGGCCGTCCAGTCTGGATCAGAGTGTCAGGTAGACTTGAGCCGGGTAGCACAGTCCCAAGGGCAGCGGGAAGGAACAACCTGAGTTGAGGGTCGCGAGCAAAGGGCTAGCCGGCGCTCGTTCCGCGCCTTGAGAAGAGTACGGATGCGACCGCCAAACGCCCGCGAGAGACCGACGACGAGAGCAAGGCAAGCGGAACCTGTCGCTCAATGCGCAGCTGCCATCTCAAGGACGTTATGCTTCCGAAGGATCAGATGGTAGAGCGTGTCGATGCTGGAAGGCATGGCCAGCCGGCGTCGATAGGCTGGGTCGAGGGATTGCGAGGGAGAAGGGCGAAGAGTAGGGTGTTGCCCGCGCGCGTCGCAGACGGCATCAGGCCCCTGACAACATTGACGAACGTGACAAACGGCAGGGTGATGAAGCGAAACGCAGCTGCAACGCTTGCCGATCAGCCTGGGGCACGCGGCAATGGGTGAACGGCTGTCGGCGTGAGCGAGAGGTTGTCCGTCGTCGACTACCCAAGCCGGTCATCTCGCGCAGTGTCTCGACGTTGCGCTTGTGCGAGCAAAGTCGCCTCGCCCTAGCCCTTTGGCCCTCACGCTACAAGCGACGTCCAACGTCAGTTCAGATGCCCCTGCGTCAGTCCGGCAACAGCTTTCTAGGTGGGGACCAAGGAGCCGGGAGGGCGTTTGCATGCAGGGAAGTCCACAGGAGGCAGGCCACAGTCTAATATCTGAAAGATATTTGAATCATCTTTTCTTCAGGGTCGCCAAACCGCCCGCGCGTGGGCGAGCAAAATTCCGGTCGCCCGCCCCGACCCCTCCTCCCGACCTCCAGTGTAGCGAAGACAAAAGTACACAGTGCGTACCCTCCCTTCTTGGCTCTATGCCCGTCTGTGCTGATTGTCTGGGGCATGCGCGTGCTGGGCATGGGATTCGGTTTTGTGGATCTTGTTGCGGCCTCTTGGAAGGGGACGACTTGGGTGCTGCCCGTGACTTGGGAAGCACGCCAGCCGAAAGGGACGGCGAGCTGGACCTTGCGGCGACGCTTTGGCAGCAGTCGAGTGCGTCTCGACCATGCCCAGGGCTTCGTATCGGCGTCGCCGTTGCCAATAGCGGGCGGCACCAAGCGATGGACGAGCTCGAGAGGGGGGTGGGCGGCAGCACAGACATTCAGCCCAGCTCAGCGAGCAGTCCGTTTCCCTGCGCAATGGCTGACCTGCGCCTCTCGCTCTCTCTTCCCCTCCTCCCGCCGACTCTGCCAGAACAAGTCAGACAAAAATGGCTTCTTCCACTCCCCTTCCCGCCGCGCTCCAGGCCACCGAGGAGGACATCCAGATGCTCATCTCGGCCCAGTGCCACATCGGTTCCAAGAACTGCGAGAAGGCCATGGAGCCCTACGTCTTCAAGCGACGTGCTGATGGTGCGTTCAATTCATCTGCGATCTTTCGAAGGTCATGTGTCTGCAGAGTCCAGCAGCTGTGGGCTCGTTGGGTGGCGGCGGGTCAAGTGCATGCCCGTTTTGGGTGTGCCGTCGCCGTGCCTCACGCCGCGTGAGGGACGGGTTTCGTTCAGTCGTCTTTAGCGAGGACCAGGCGCTAACTTGTCGCTTCCTCCTCCCCTCCAACAGGTGTCAACATCATCAACGTCGGCAAGACCTGGGAGAAGATCGTCCTTGCTGCCCGCATTCTCGCCACCATCGAGAACCCCGCGGACATCTGCGTCATCTCTGCCCGACCCTACGGACACCGAGCTGTCCTCAAGTTCGCGTCCACCACCGGTGCCTCTGCCATCGCTGGCCGATTCACTCCCGGAAACTTCACCAACTACATCACCCGGTCGTTCAAGGAGCCCCGCATCATCATCGTCACGGACCCCCGTGTCGACCACCAGGCCATCCGGGAGTCGGCTTTCGTCAACATCCCCGTCATCGCCCTTTGCGACACCGACGCGCCCCTGAAGTTCGTTGACGTTGCCATCCCGACCAACAACAAGTCGAAGCACTCGATCGGTCTCATGTGGTGGCTCCTCGCCCGCGAGACCCTCCGCATCCGCGGCACCCTCCCCCGCTCCGAGGCCTGGTCCGTCATGTGCGTAACCGACCCTCGCCTCTTGCCCTCACGCCCCTTTTCAAGATTGAGCCTGACCTCCCTGCCTGCCTTGCCCTGTCGTGTTCTCCCTCGCGCAGGCCCGACATGTTCTTCTACCGCGACCCCGAGGAGGTTGAGCGCGAGCAGGCCGAGGCCGCCGCCGCCAAGGCTGCCGCCGCTGAGGAGGCCGCCCCCGAGGCTGCCGCCGCCGACTGGGATACCTCTGTCCCGGCCCAGCTCAACGTCCAGCCTTCGACCGAGAACATCGACTGGTCCGCCGACACCCCCGCCGGTGACTGGTCTGAGGAGGCCGCTGCCCAGCCCACCCCCGCTGACGCCGCCACCTCCGGCTGGTAAAGTGCGCCGACCCTGCCCTCTTGTGGTCGCCGTCCTTTATCCACATGCAACATATTGCAACTGTCCACTCAAGTCAACTCGTGCTCTGCCTGTCAGCCAGTTTTGTCCGACGTTTGGCGAGCGCGCGCATACGGGATCTGGCACGTCGCCCCGTTGGCTCTCAACTTGCAAGAATCCACTTTCCGGACATTCTTGCGCGCAGTTTGCGGCCTGTCTGCAAAGTGAAACCACTGTCAGACTGTCTGCCTCGCCAACAGCGGCTGGCGAGGTCGATTGAGGGAGTCGTCGGCGACAGCGCGCCAATGTGTGAACCCGGTGCTGCGGGCCTCCGAGCTAGCGCGCCGCCGCCTCTTTGAAACCCTATTCCCCCTTCCTTGCGCGTGCCTTGCCAGCGCCCGTCTTTTCCTTCCCCCTTGCCCCCCTTCCCTTCACTCTCACTCCTTACCTGCACCCGGCACCCCGTTGAGAGGTTTCTCTCCTCCTCCCACATACTCTAGCTACTCGCACCCGCGCATTCAGGCGCTGGCCAATGGCATCCGGCTCGTCGACCCGGCTCAAGCAGCGGCGATCGGCCGCGTCGCAGAGCCTGAACTTCGGCCTACGATTCGGTTGGATCGTGCTCGTCGTCTGGTGCGAGGCAAGTCTCCCCCCCAATTTTCTCGCATGTATCTGGGTGAGCATGGCGTACTGATGCTCGCGCTCGTGATTCACGTCTGTTGTGGCCTCGGATAGATTGGCGAGGTGAGATTCCCCCCCAGCTCTAGTTGCCCCCTTCCGAGCGAGCGCCTGCGTGCTTCCCCCCACCGCCCGTCCGTCGGCTGAACCCTCCAACGCGCCTGTCCTCGCCCGGGGTGACTGCAGTTCTTTTGGTCCGCGTCGTACTGCCAGTGGTCCAAGCTCGAGCGGCGACTCTTCTCGGTGAGCCCTATGCCAGCCCCTGTCGACCCTCCCTCATCCGCCGGGAGCTCACCGCCTGCCCCTTTCCCGGCTGGCTCGCTATCCCTTCCCACGCTGCCTTGCTCGTTCGCCTGCCCCCTTTCCCGCCTTTGGCAGTCCAACTCTCGCGCACCGCGTCCATCGCGCTCGACGCGCGTACTCGTGCTGTCAGACCCGCAGGTGGTCAACTTTTCCTCGCCCGGCTTCGTGCGCAGGCCTCTCCGATCCAAGGTCACACAGTTCGTGCTCGACACGTTCCTCCGGAAGGGCTGGACGGTCGCTAAGCGCTTCAGACCGGACGCCGTCTTCATCACGGGCGACATGATGCACAGTGGGCGGCAGGTCAGCTCGGAGGGCGAGTGAGTGTCGTCTCTTGCCTTGCCTGGGGTGATTGAGCAGGGTCGCAGGGGCTGACCCGAAGGCCGGACGATTTGCAGGTACTGGGCCTATGCCAACAAGTTCAAGTCGATCTTCGAGACGCCCGACGCCCCACCAGTCTTTTACGTCCCTGGCAACCGCGACGTCGGTCTCGGACCATCGCGCCAATTCTCGACGCGCGCTCGCGACCGCTATCGCGAAGCGTTCGGCCCAATCAATTACACGCTCGACCTCGGCAACCACACGTTTGTCATGCTCGACGCGCCCGGCCTGATCGAGGAGGACTACCGGCGGTACGCGGCCGAGGTCCGCTTTGGCGAGTGGGCCGACACCGAGTCGGGGACCATCAAGTTCGTGCACGACCTCGGAGAGAGTGCGTCATCCCCTTCGCTGCCTCATCTGCCTCTCGTTGCTCCAGTGGGCAGCCCGTCGCCAGCGGCTGACCCAGTCTGCCTCTGTCGCTCCCAGTCGCGCCGCTTCACCCGCGCATCCTCATGACCCACGTTCCGCTGTACCGGCGCGAGCGCGTCGACTGCGGGCCGAACCGTGAGAAGGGCTTCATGACCAACGACGCCGGCCTCGGCTACCAAAAGCTCCTGTGCGTCCCTGCACCTCAATGCTGCGCGGAGCGTCGCACGTGATTTCTAACGACCTGCTTTCTCTTCCTCGTGCATCCTTCAGCGGTCAAGAGACGAGCGAGTACGTCATGTCAAAGATCCAGCCGACGCTGGCGTTCTCGGGTGAGGATCACGACGTCTGCGAGTACGTCCATCCGAACGGTGTGCGCGAGGTCACGGTCAAGACCTTCAGCACGGGTATGGGCATCACGCACCCGGGCTTCCAGATGCTGTCGCTCGTCCCGCCTGACCCCTCTAGCCCGAGCGCGCCAACGCACGCCGACATGAGCTGCAACCTGCCCGATCAGCTCGGCATCTACTCCCACATCTACTTTCCGCTCGCGATCGCGACGGTCCTCGTCCTTTTTGTCGTCAACGTCCGCCGATCGCTGCAACGGCGGCGCAAGCCTACGTACCTTCACCTCGGCGGCGGTGCAACCCCTTTGGCGGCGACCCCCAACATGTCGCGCAGGCCATCGACGAGCGGTGCACTCAAGTCACCGCGCATCCCGTCGACGATGGGCGGCATGACGCCGCTGATGGGTCCGAACGCCTTTCGCCGCGGGTCCAGTCGGTCGGTCCCGCCCTCCCCGTTTGAGTCGCCCCGGATCGGTTTTGCGCCCGAGCTCGACGATGTCGAGGGCGACGCCGTCCTGGCGGGCGGCGAGATGATCCAGAGCGGGTCCATCTACGGCCACAGTCAGCACTCCTACCCGCCTTACGGCGCCGGCAACGAATACTGCCAGTCGCCGTCGCCGACCGACGACGGCCAGGGCTCGTCCTACTTTCTGCCGTTGCCTGCGGGCGGCCCCAACAGCTCGTCATCCTCCGTCGGCCTCGGCCTTGGCCTGCCGACGCCGGGCTCCCCCGCCCCCGGCAGCTCGCGCCCGGGTCAGACGCGCCGCGTCACGCGTATGTCCGAGAAGGACTCGAGGGCGCTCTCGCTCGCAGCGTCAGGCGAGCGCGGCGTGCTCGGCTCACTCTGGGACGACGTGCGTCGCTGTGGAGGTGACTCCAGCGACGATGGCGACGAGCGCCGGGCCTGCTTTGGCGGCGATGATCTGCTCCTCAGTCGATGGCTGTGCGAGAGCTGGCGCGTCTTCTGGCCGGCCGCCGCGACGTTCGCCCTCCTCAACCTGTACTTCACCTTTTGATACTCCGGACCCTCATTCCCCCCATACCCGCCCAACTTTTGCGCACTCACTTGGCATGCAGCTCACGCCTTCCTATCTCGTCGCACATGTCCCGCCTACACTCGCCATTACGCGCCGATAATCATGCCTGCATCCAGATCAGTTCAGACCGCCGCCCAAGAAGAGGGTCGAACAAGACGTCTGGAGGCCGGCCGGATGCCGTTCCGGGCCGACTTAGACGACAGCACAGCAGCCCGCGCTCAACTTCCCTCGCGGTCGCGCTCCGCCAGGAGCCCTCGACGCTCCTCTCCAACCCGGCCGTCGGAGGCGGCGGCGATCTCGCGCTCAATGCGCGCCTTGCGCTCCTCGTCGGCCAAAGCAGCCGTGTCGCCAAAGACCTTGAAACGACGCCGCAGGGGGGTTTCGAAAAAGACACCAAAGGAGGGGCCGTCAGCATCAAGAGACAACCGACGGCGGGAAAGCGCAACGCTGAGAGAGGGACGCACAGCAGCCATCTCTTCCAGCGAGATGCCGCGCGTCTCGGGCACAATGAAGAAGGCGAATGCGAGTGCGAGCGCGCACCCTGAGTGAGGCGAGAAGGCACGAGTCAGTACGGCTCCAGAAGCTGATAGTGCGAGCGCCGAAGTGACGCACAGAAACAGAAGAACGAGTAGAGGGCGAGGGAAGAGACGTCATTGAGCGCTGGCGTGAGCAGTCCGACTAGAAAGTTGAAGAACCTGAGTCCGTGAGAAACGAGGGGCGGACACAGTCAGCTGGGGCTGCGCCAAGACTGGACAGCCATGTTTGCACAGACACCAAGGAGGAGCACGCACCAAGTCGAGCTCGTCGCCAGACTAACACCCTTGCCGCGGCACGACGCGGGAAAGACCTCTGACGGCAGGATCCAGCCGATCTGAGCGACATAACCAACAGGGAATCTGAGCTGTCAGATCACCTCGTGAGCGGTCGGAGCAAAAGAAGAACTAACCGGCCCGAACGACACGCCGTAGAAGGCGGTGAAGAGGTAGATACCGCCGACGCTCGCCCAGGCTGCAGTTTGATGCTCGGCGAGCTCCTCGGCGTACTGCCAGACAACGGCCGAGATGGAGAGGTACGAGAACGTCATGCCCGCCGCCCCAACGATCAAGAGCGGTCTACGGCCGAGCGAGTCGATCAGCAAGAGGGGTGGAATTGTGGCGACCAGCTGCGCGATCATGGGGTAGGGTGGGTCAATCTCGAGGACGAGGGCCGCAGTAAGCAGGGAAAGGTAGTCGACGGACTTGAATGATGTTGATGAGGCCAGAGCCGAGTAGGACGGGCTTGTCGCCGGTCAGGCCGAGGTGCTCTAACAATTCAGGTCCATAATAACTGCGTCAGACAGATCGAGGCGCAGGTCAGCATCGAGAGGCTGAGTTGACACGCGCCAGGGTGCCTGGTGGAGATAGTGGACGCACAGGAGGGCATTGATTCCAGACATTTGTTGGAAGAAGGTGACGCCCGTGCCGACGAGAGTCCGTTTGCGCGTGCCGGGCTCAAACAGCTGGCCCCACTCACGCAGATCGGCACTGACCTCGGCCCACAGTCCGACATCCCTGCCGCGCCGTTCGGCCTTGAGCTCGGCGGCGAAGCGTGCCTCCAGCAAAATCTCGTTCCACTCTTCGGTCACCGCCTCCGAGTCGACAGACTTCATGCGCAGCTGGGCCAGCACGCGGCGGCCCTCGTCCTGCTTGGCTTCTGATGGCTGCGCCGCGAGCCAGCGAGGCGAGAAGGGAAAGAAGATGGCGAGGGCGACTAGCAAAATGGCGGCGGGGAGCATTTGAAAGAGTAGCGGCAGTCGCCATGAGAAGCTGCCGTCAACTGGGCAGCGGAGATGAGAAGATAGTAGTCGGATCATCAGCGCCCTGCGAGAGGAAGAGACGCGCCGGAGGTGTGGGGGAGGGGGGCAAGACGCACGCGTGCGAGTCGCCCATCCGGTCCAGAATCCGACGACGACGCCAAGCACGATGGACGCCTGCTCGAGGCAGAGGATGACCCCTCGCGTCTCGGGTGGCGATATCTCGCCTGTCGTGTGGGCGGGAGAGAGAGGGAGCAGATCAGCTTAAGTCCGATCAAGCGCACGTACAGCGCGCGCCTTGCCGCTGCACGACCCTACAGCCAGCCTCCTCGTCCCCCCTCTGCGATATTTGACGTACTCATGTAGAGCGGCGTGAGAGTGCTCAGTCCGCCGATGCCGATCCCGCCGACCGCGCGTCCAGCCGTGAGGATCCACGCAGCCGACGCAAACGTTTGAACAGTTGAGCCAACCAGAAACACGACGGCGAATACCATCAAGGTCCGGTGGGGCGACAGCGGCGTCGCGAGATAGGACGACGAGAGAGAGCCGAAGAGGGCGGTGAGCTCGAGGATTGAAGCTGAAGAGAGTGGATTGCAGCCAAAGGTCAGCGCGACGATCGCCGGACAGGCGGGAGAGGGGAGCCATAAGACGCGACAAGGCGAGGGGCGACGTACTGAGCACGCCGACCTCGATGGGCGACAGCGCGAAGCGCGTCTCAAAGTCTCTGTTGACGAGGATGTTCGAGATCACTGGCACAGTGTACGAGAAGGGGAGATGTCTGGTCAGCGGCATGACTCGAGCGTAGCCGGAATGGGCGGGACCAGCGATTTGGGACCACGAGGAGGCAAAGGAAGACTCGCCCCCTTGGTCGTAGCCGAAGCACAGGCCTCCGAGCGACGCGAAAGCGCTGGGACATGCAACGGAGGACCATCTATCAGATTCGGGATGCGGTGCCACACCCTATTCAATGAAGGAAGGACGCACGCTATGGCCAGCGTGTGGTGGTTGTGCAGTAGGAGCTTCAGCGAGTCGCCCGAAGCGAGCGCCGTGCCGGACGACGACCTTGGAGAGGATGGGCGGCAGGAAGGTACGTCAGCCGGTCGAGATGTTTCCAGATGAATTTCACATGAGAAGGATGGAAGGCGACGCACAGCATGACGGCCGATGAGAGAGTGAGGCTGAAGGAGTAAACGAAGCTACAGGCGACGGGCGCGTGCGCGAGGGGGAGGGCATCAGCTGCTGCAGCTGATCGGCTGAAGGCGAGCCCAGCTCGCCCTGCCAAGTCCGCCTTCTGAGGTCCGAGACTTACAGTCCAGAAAGAGCAAGAGCAAGAGCAAGGCAGGACTGATTGGCAGTGGACTTATCGAGCGAGCTTTGCCTGAGTCGCTCGTCGTCACGGTTGCAGGTGGCTGCAGCTGGTCTCGATAGCTGCAACTGAGGTCCAAGGTCATCCGGCGCGATCCTCCGGCCGGCCGTGTTTTCGCTGCTGCCGCTGCTGCTGCGCGCCCTGCCCGAGCGCCACGGGGGAGCAACTAGTAGGCTCGGCAGCGGCCCCTTGACCGTTTTGGCTCGTCGGCTCGCCCTATCCCACCACCTCAACCCTCGACTCTCTCTTCTCCTCTCTCCCCTCACGGGTCTCGCTACGCCAGGCTAGAGCTTGGACGCCCCCTTCCAGGCATGTCCGTCCAGCAGCAGCCGTCCTCAGAGCCACGGCCGACGCCCGCGCTCGAGCCGGAGAAGGCCGCCGACCTGTCGTCCCCGGCGCCCGACATTGACGAGCAGACGACCGCGACGCCGACGCCTGTCCCAGGCTCGCCCGTCTTCGGCAAGGGTCTCGACGAGCTCACGTGGGAGGACGACCCGGCCAACCCGTACAACTGGCCCAATCGCCGCAAGTGGCTTGTCTGCCTAACCGTGTCAGTCACGGCGTTCATGTCGACCGCGGGCTCGAGCATGGCGGCTGCTCCGGCGGAAAAGGTCGGTTTGCACTACTCGGTCGAGTCGGAGAAGGGTAAGATGCTCCCATTTTGAAGCTGCGAGATGTCTGTGCTGACGGTCCTTCGACCGGGCTACATGCCGGCACGCGTACCAGTCCAAACGCTCTTGACCTCGTGCTACGTCCTCGGTCTTGTTCGTCTCGTTCCCATCGCTGCGCCAAGCGACCCTCAGCCATTGCTAACGGTCTCTCTCTCTCTCTCCGCACCATACAGGGCTTCGGTCCCTTTCTTTACGCGCCTGTCGCCGAGCTTTACGGCCGTCAGAGCGCCTACATCTCGTCAACGCTGCCTTATGCGCTCCTCAACGCAGCGTGCATCGTCGCCCCGAGGTGCGGCACTTCCGGCCTTCCTCGCGCCGCAAACAGGTCATCGCCCTCACGAGAAGGACTGACGCGCTTTCCTTCGCCCGAGCAGCATGCCAGCTCTCATCATCCTCCGCTTCTTTGCGGGCGCGTTCGCCTCTTCAGGTCCCGCGCTCGGCATCGCGACCGTCAGCGACGTCTTCAGGTGCGTACTTCCTCAGCGCCCTGTCCACTTGAGGGCTTCCCTCCTCCATTCTAGCTGACGTCCTGGGATAGCCCTCGGGATCGAGGTACGCCCATCAGTATCTATGCGGTTGGCCCAATGGCCGGGCCCGTGTTCGGCACGATGATCGGCGGCTGGCTGTCGCTCGTCCCCTGGCGGTGCGCGCATCGTCACTTTTTGCGAGCGCATCCGCCTTGGAGCCGAAGCTGACGGGACCCAGTCATTCTCTGCTGCACCTAGGTGGACCTTTGGCGTGCTCGCCATCATCTCGGCGCTCAACTCGCTCGCGATCCTGCTCGTCATGGTCGAGACGTACGCACCCGTCATCCGGTACAAGATCGCGCACCGGCGCAAGGCGAAGGCCGACGCGCGCGTCAACGAGGCCCGGCGTGAGAGTCGCTTCGGCAGATGGGGTTGGGTTGTTGGCCTCGCCAAAGAGCGTGACTGGCGCTCCGTTTTCAAGAAGGCTTTTAGTGCGTCGTATCCTGCCCTTGAACCTTCGCTTGCTCGCTTTTTGGCCTTGTTCGAGCCGGCACCTGACCCTCCTCCCGACTTTCAGCCCGGCCCTTTCGCTTCCTCCTCGGCAACCCTGTCCTGGCGGCCTTTGCCCTGTACTACGCTTTCATCTACGGCATCATGTACCTCCTCATCGTCACGCTCCCACTGCTCTTCTCGGGTGCAAGGGCGGCGGCGACACCGGCGCTTTTCAACTACGGCTGGTCACCGGCCATCTTTCCGCTCTGCTACTTTGGGCTGGGTCAGTCCTCCATGTTCGGTCTCTACCTGACCTTGATCTTCAATTGACGTCCCCGTCTGACGACTGAATGTCGCAGGCGCGGGCTTCTTCTCGGCCGCGGCAACGGCTGCCATCGCCCAAAATCGCATCTACGGCTCCCTCTGCAAGCGGAACGGCGATGCCGGCAGGCCAGAGTACAGAGTGCGTCTTCCTTGTCAGCATCGCTCCGTTTCTCCGCAATTAACCCGCCGCCTACCCTTTGATGCAGCTCGTCCTCACCCAGATCGGCATGATCTTTGTGCGCCCCCCCCGCACGACTTGACAGCGGCCCTTGCGGTCGCGCTGACGATACCCTTGACTGCTTTGATTGACCATCACCAGTTCCCCATCGGATGGCTCGTGTACGCATGGACGGCACACGCACAAGTCCACTGGATGGGCCCTTTGATCGGCCTCGCCATCGGCGCGTACGGGTGCGTCGCCTTTCACTCGTGTCCCCGTTTGACGCTAAGCGTCGTCGAGGCTGAGTCGCCTTACCATCCCCCCCCCCTAGCCTCATGCTGTCGTTCAACAGCCTTCAGAACTTCGTCGTGGACTTTACCGCCCCTTACAGCGCGGCCGGCGTGGCAGGTATCACATTTGCGCGCAGCTGCGCGGGTTGTATCCTGCCAATATACGGCCGGCAGATGTTTGCGACGCTCGGCTGGAACTGGGGGGGAACTTTGATGGCGTGCCTCAGCCTCGTCGCCCTGCCCGCGCCGATGGTAATGTGGATCTACGGCCACCGGCTGCGCGAGCGGTGGAAGATCGTCGGGTAAGGCGGCGCGCGTTAGACAGGGCCGCTCAGTCGAGCGCCCGATAGAAGACGTCCCATAGAGGTTTCTTTGATGCCAGACTATAGACGAGCAGTGATTTGTGAGACGTCAAGCCTTTCCATCTCCACCTAGGAACGCCAGTGGGCACTAAGCTCGGCAAAGCCCTCCGAAGGGGTGATTGCGTCTTTTCGCGGAAGCCATTCCCACTCTCCGCAGGGATGGCTCCCGCCGCAAGAGAGGGCGTTGTTGCGCCTAGTGGGCACGCTCGCCAGGTACGCAGCGCAGGCGTCGAAAATGAAAGTGCACTATGTCATGGTCATCTAAGGCTTTCGCGCTGCGAAAGGCGTGTGGGTAAAAGAGCGAGTGGCGCTCGTCTATTGAGGGGCAGCCGATGCGGACCACAGCCGTGCCGGCAGAGCGGGGGATGCGGAGGTCGGAGGCCGAGGCGCAAGCGCCAGGTTTTGATGCGTCTGAGTTCGAGCGCAGTGTCTGTGGAACGAGATCAGCAAGGTGTCAGCTTATCGAGCGATGGGGTTGGGAGGGGGGGACGAGAAGGGAACCAAAGAGATAGGCGCACGATTTGTGGTTGACGCTCTCAAAGCGTGCGGCTCCCGGAACAAGAAAAGAGATAACTCAGGCAGGGGGGCGGAAGCAGACGGACAAGACAAAGAAGGGTGAAGCGCTCTAGGCGTCCTCGAAGTCCTCCTCCTCCTCATCGACGTCGCGCGACGACCAGGCGTTCTTGCTCCAACCCCACGAGCCGCGGAGGACGCCCTCGTCGAGGCTGGCTAGCTGCGAGAAGAGGCCCTTTGACAGGTCGACGCCGCCGTCGGGGCAGGTCGGACACTCGTCGGCAACGGCGGCCCAAAGCTTCTTGTCGGAGCCGGGCAGCTGGATCCAGATCTGACAAGGGGGTTGAGAGTCGCGTCAGCGACGATGGCGCGCATGCAACAGAAGCGACTGCCAAATCGACGCACCTTCTTGCCGCAGGTACCGGCCGGGTAGCCAGCGCCCATCGAATTGTAGTCCTTGGTGTTGAGGGCGACGGTCTCTGCGGGTAGGCGAGCGGGCGGCCGTCAGCGTCGCAATCGCACGATTGACAAACATGAGAAGCAAGCAAGCGATCAGAGGCACGTACTTTTCCAGTTTGGGTTGTACCGACCACACGCGCCCAGCCCAACTGAGGTGTCGTACCTGCGCGCAATAGACGGCGGGCGGCCTCGGTCAGCTCGGGTTTCGCTGAGGAGCCGCGGCAAAGAAAGGAGGGGCGAGGGGACTTGCCAGGTAAAGCGCGCGTTGTCAATTGACTTCTTCTCGAGCGGCGCAGCAACGGCGAGGAGGGGGAGGGCGAGCGGGGCAAGGACAGCAGAGAAGAGCATGGCGGGCGGGACGAAAGAGGAAGGGGAGGGAGGGTAAGGAACGGGGAGGGTGGTGAGGGTGAAAGGAAGAGACGACCCCCTCGCGTGCGAGCCGTCCCTCTTTAAGCCAACAAGCTCTTTGGCACATGCAGCGCTGTTCGACGGACCTGCATGGTCTGCTGCCCAGCATGGTGCCGGTCCGGTCGTCGAGAAAGGAGAGGAACAAGGGTCGTCGAGGCGGGAGGCGCAGCTTGTCCCTCCCTCCCCCGGCGGCAATGAAAGAAAGAGGGCCCTGCTTGCGACGCCACTGCTGTCGCCGCAAAAGGGCGGAAGTCGCCCGGCGCCGCCAGCATCAAAAAGGGATCAGCAGCCGCAACGTTCTGCTTGTCGTGGCAGGCCAGCGCTACGCTCAAGGTTTGCGCTGGGCTGTTCGCTGGCGGCGCGAGGGTTGCGGAAGGGAGAGGTGGGGCTCAGGTCTGAACCTCACGGTGGAAGGCCAACGGGCGGTGGGGGGGGGGGGGGGGATTGTTGGTAGCCAATCGAGGGTGATCGAGGGTGCGTCTCGCCCGGGCGGTCGGGATATGTCGAGCGGCCTGCCCACGTGGAGCCTAGACCGCGGCCAGGCCGCCTTTACTTGCGCATGCAGTTTGGCCAGCCAGAAGAAAGAAAGCAGGCGCGTGCCGATGTGAGAGCGAGCGAGCGAGAGGGGGACGGTGCGAGGGGGAAATTCATGGCCTGCTAAGAAAGGACGGATGGACAACGTTCAGCAGCGATTCGATGGAAGGGGGGTGCGAGGGTGGCAGCGGTGAGAGGAGCCGCCGCAACAAGCCCGGGGGCTCGAGAACCAAGAGCAAGGTACTCGCTTTGCTATCGCGACGCCCAGTCGGGGGGGACATACTGTCGTTGCGGGCGTCACTGGTCCTTCCTGCATGCGCGGAGCAGTAGCCGGATGAGCGAGGGCTCGGGTCAGCTCGATGGACGATTGGCAGCTCGCTGGGCAGAGGTGAATGCTGGGTGAGCGTGTCAACACAGGCTGCCGAACCCTCCGCCGCCTCCTCCCCGCGCCAGGACGCTCGGTCATGCGGAGGGCTGGAGTGAGCTGGGAAGGAAATGGCAAGCCTTCGACTTAGGGGGTAAGGGCCGGGGAGGGAAGGCGGCGAGGGGAGGACGGGCAGAAAGATGGAGGTCGGGGGCCAAGGAGCTGCCATAGACCGGAAAGCACGGCGAGACGTCCATCTCCATCATGATGACGGCCAAGATCCGGCCTCATGAAGGCTTACGTAAATCATGATCCGACTCTCCGGCCGTCGCGAGAGCGAGAGCCGGATCAGAAGTCCAGGACGAGCTCGGCGGTACGCCCCTACCAACATCTCTTTCCCTCCTCGTCCCCCTCCCAGCAGCATGCTCGACTCGACCAGGAAGCGACTCAGGAACCACTCTCGCACGCTCGCGCTCACCGTAGGTGTCGCTGGCGGCATCTACCTCGCCGGCTCGTACGCGGTCGAGCGCCTGCGAGACATGCAGGCCAAAGCGACCGAGGAGCGCAAGGCCAGGGACAGGTTCGTTCTCCCGCTTCCTCACCTCCAGCTGCGCTGCTATGTCGGCTCTTAGCTCTGTGTCTGTACTGAAACCACTGGCTTACTTTGGCAGCCTCCGCCGACGCTTTGTTCAGAATCAAGAGGACTGCACCTTCACCCTGCTGGCGCTGCTGCCGACGCTGTCGGCCCAGATCCTGGCCGAGCTTGACGTCGAGCAACTCACGCACGATCTTCAGCAGCTTTCGCGTCAGAACCCCTCGCTGCGGATCCCGGCGTCCGAGAAGGTCGACCTCGGCGAGTCGGTCGTCTCGCTCGCGGGAAGCTCAACCGGCAGCGAGGGCAGCAAGGAAGGCGGCACGCCGAGCTCGGCCAGCGCCGCTGCCGGCATCCGCAACGACGACATCGATGGCGGTGACAGCGAGAAGGCCCGGCGAATCGAGGCTCTCAAGAATTCGAGCCACGAGAGCTGGTCCGAGGAGTTCAAGAAGCGTGAGGAGCTGGCCGGGAGCAGCACGGTCATGGTGCGTCTGGCCATCCCATCTGCCTCGCACGGCAGAGTGAACCAGGGCTGACGTGCCTCGCCTTCCATTTGCCCCCCCCCCCCCTCGCCGCCCAGATGGAGGATTCGACCCAGTCGCTCCAGTCCGAGTCGTCGGGCTACCTCGTATCGGAGCCCTCGGAGCCCGGGTCCAGTCCCGAGCAGGTCCACCACGCCGAGCTGCCTTGCTCGCCGCCGCAGGCGCCGCAAGCGGCCATCAAGGTCCAGTTGCCACCCGATGCGTTGCTGCCCCAGCCGCCGCCCGAGAAGGTGACTGTGACCAAGACCAAGATGCAGCTGTGGAACGAGATCAAGCTGCTTGGTGCGTCGCTGACGCTAGCTGTCACACATGATGGTAACCAATAGCCTGCATATCCACCGCCACTGACGCTGCTGCTGCTTCTGTCGTTCTGCCAGCTTTCACGCGCTCGCTCACGACCGTTTACACGCTGGTGCTCCTGACGCTCCACACGCGCATCCAGCTCAACATTCTCGGGCGGTATTCTTACATCCGCTCGGTCCGCCAGCTCGACGAGGCGTTCCACCCGCCTGAGTCGGCAGCGGCCGCGCCGGGGTGGTGGTCGTTCCTGACGGGCACGACCCAGGCCGAGGAGTCCAAGCCGCACAGGGGGCTCGAGGACGACATCGACCAGGAGACCGAGATGGCGTACCTGACGTTCAGCTGGTGGCTCCTGAACGTTGGCTGGAGCGAAGTCAAGGAGCGTGTCTCGCTCGCTGTCGACGAGGTCTTTGGCCCGTAAGTGATCGCGTCCCGTGCTGGCCTGACTCCGCGTCAGACTGCCCTCGATTGACCTTGATCCCCCCCTGCCCCCCTCCACCGACTTCCTCACCGTGCAGTGTGAGCCTCAAGAAGTATATCGACCGGACCGACCTTGAGACGTTGCTGTCCGAGGTGCGGCGCAAGGTCGAGTGGGACCTCGGAGGCGACGGCGTCCCCCGTCGGCACTCGTGCGTCTCGCCCTGCCCCGCTCCTGTCAACCCTCCCGTCGCGCTTTCGACGACCTTTGACCTTCTCTTTCTGCTCCAGCTTCACGCCGCATGTCTTGCCATCGACGCCGGCGCTCGAGACGCATCTCCTCGTCTCCTCAACCCTGTCGCCGCCGCACCCGTCGACGATCGCGGCCTCGTCACCTTTGCGCGCGCTGCTAACCGAGACGTCGGCCGCTCTCTCGTCGCCAGACTTCGAGGGCGCGTTTGACGCCTCACTCTCGTGCGCATTTGCAGCGCTGGCCGAGCATCTTGCGCTTAAGGGCCTGCTCGGCGGCGAGGTCCTGCCCAGCCTGGCGGGCGCAGAGGCCGCAGCCGGCGTCGAGGTCAGGGCCAAGGGCAGGCGTCTCGCAGAGGTGCTCGTCGAAGTCAGCAAGTGGGGACGCGATTGCCTCGTCGCCGACCAAGGCGGGCTCGGCCGCAACGACATCATCGACGTGCGTGCGCTACGCCTCGCTGCCTGTCGATCACGCCAGACAAACGACCACGCACTGACATCCTTCTCTGACGCCGCTGGGTTTCACGTTCAACGCAGAGCCTCGCCGACTTGCCGGCTCTCGGCGCCTTCTCTGCGACTGTATACGCCTCGTACGGCGACCTGCTCGAGAACGACTACTTCTAGGCCCCCTCTTTCTACCCTGCGCCCTGCCTGTCTGCGGCGCGTAGGACGTTTTCTTTCTCTGGCAGCCTGAAGGGTCGCCCTCCAATCTCATGTTGTACGACTGCACGACAGATCCCCACGCACTCGGGCAGCACGTGGCGCGCTCGCACAGTCGCTCGAAAGAAAGTGTCAAAGAAAGGGAGCCCAGTGTACACGGGAAGCCGGGAAGGAGAGAGAAGCGGGCCCCGAGTGGGGGGCCGAGTGGGACGCGTGCGCGCGCGCGCGCAGGGACCGAGTGTGCAAGGGAGAATGAGGGCAGGCAGGCAGCGGGCTTTACGAATACAAGGGTTGGAGAAGGGGCGGTGGGAGGCTTGCGCAGGAGGAGGCGTGGGCAGAAGGGATGCGTCACAGTTGCGGCGACATCGTTGAAGTCGGGTCAGGCGCGGGCGAGAGGGGTGTGTGAGTCAATCGCCTGCTAATCACGGTATGGCTTCATCTTGGCGTCGACCTTGGCGATGACTGCAGTTACAGGCAACGGAACGGAGGGAGGGAGGCGGGGACGAGATGGGATCAGCGTTGGTCAAGGAGACCGAGGGTGAGCGGCAAAGAGCCGCGGAAGCGGCCTGTGGTGAAGGGGACGCACTCGTGTCAACGACTGACGGGTCGGCCAGCGTGGACATGTCTCCGAGCTGGTCCGCCTTGCCAGCAACGATCTTGCGCCTGGAAAACAGGAGGTCGAGGCAGCGGTGCAGCACGCGGTCAGCGCTGGTCTGCAGGGATGCAGGAAAGGGGCAAAAAAAAAATACTGACAAAACCCTGCGCATGATCTTTCCCGACCTCGTCTTGGGCAGGTCCGTGATCAGGAAGATGCCCTTGGGGGCTGAGGCAGTCGGGAGTTGTCCAGGATCGTTGCAGAGGAGGTCAGCATCCGACCAGGGCGGCGGCGATAGCGGCAACGACTCCCAGACTTACCGGCAAACGGTCCGATGACCTTGCGGACCTGCAGCGTCAACTCCTTGAGCAGCTCAGGCTCAGAGTGAGCCGAGAAGTCGAACTCGGGCTTCATGGCGACGAAGGCGTAGACGGCCTGGCCAGTCAGCTCGTCGGCCGTGCCGATGACAGCCGTCTCGGCGACGCCGGCGTGCACGATCAGGGCTGACTCGATCTCGGCAGTCGACAGGCGGTGGCCCGAGACGTTGATGACGTCTTGGGTAAGAAGGGGCAAAGGCAAGTTTCAGTGCTCGACGGACCGGCGCAAACGACAGGCGCTCAATCGAGATTGGGAGACTCACCATCAACACGTCCCTTGATCCAGATGTAGCCGTCCTTGTCCCGGCCGGCACCGTCGCCGGTGAAGTAGGTGCCAGGGTAGGGCTTCATGTACGTCTCGAGGTACCGCGCGTGGTCCTTGTAGACGGTGCGTGCGATCGACGGCCACGGCTGCGAGATGCAGAGCACACCCTCGACGTCGTTGCCCTCGAGAACGGCGCCGGTCGTCGGGCTGCAGACGAGGACAGACCATGGGGGTTGATGTCAGCGGCGAAGCGTGCGGGCCAGCTCTTCAAAGCTGCATACGCAGCAGGGCAGACGCACTCGAGGATGACGGGCTCGATGCCCCAGAAGGGGAACGTTGCCGATCCGGGCTTGGTCGGGATCGCTCCGGGCACGGGTGTGATGACAATCGAGCCAGTCTCGGTCTGCCAGTACGTGTCGACGACGGCGCACTCGCCGCGGCCGACCTCTTGCTGGTACCAGTGCCAGGCCTCAGGGTTGATGGGCTCGCCAACAGAGCCGATGACGCGGAGCGATGACAGGTCGTGAGAGCGGACGTGCTCCTCGCCGAGCCGGCGCAGGAGTCGGATGGCCGTCGGCGCCGTGTAGAGGTGCGTGAGCTTGTGCTGGTCGACAACGTCCCAGTAGCGAGAGGGCGTCGGGTAGACGGGCGTTGACTCGAAGATCGTCGTCGTCACGCCGTTGAGAAGCGGGCCGTAGATGATGTAAGTGTGACCTGAGTGGCGTGGAAAGAACAAGGCGTCAGGCTGAAGAGCCGAGAGCGAGACAGGCGGGACGAAGGAGGAGCGTACCAGTGATCCATCCAACGTCGGCCATGCACGCGTACTTGTCGCCCGGGTGCACATCAAAGACGTACTTGACGGTCAGCGCGGCGCCAAGGAGGTAGCCACCCTGTGCGTCATTGGCGCATCGAAGGCAAGGAGCGCGACGGGTCAGCAGGCGAGTTATTTGAGGCCAGAAGCCGAAGGAGAACGACGGACGGTGGTGTGAACGACACCCTTGGGCTTTCCCGTCGAGCCCGAGGTGTAGAGGATGAACAGCGGGTCCTCGGCGCTCATGACCTCGACGGGGCAGACGCTGGGCACCTTGGCGCACTCCTCGTGCCACCACGCATCGCGGCCCTCGGTCCACGCGATCTTGCCGCCGGTACGCTGGAGGACGAGGACGTGCTCGACGAGCGGGCACTGCTTGAGCGCAGCGTCAACGATGGCCTTGGTCGCGATCGTCTTTCCGCCACGCTTGCCCTCGCTGCAAAGGAGCGTAAGAGGGCTCAGAGTCAGCAGAGGGACTCGGACGATGATTCGGACGCATGCATGCGCCCTGAATAGAGAAGCCCAGTGCAGGAGACGCACTCGGACGTGATGACGACCTTGCACTCGCAGTCGACGCAGCGGTCCCGCAGCGACTCAGCCGAGAACCCGGCGAAGACGACCGAGTGGACGGCACCGATGCGCGCACACGCGAGGAACGCGGCCGCAGCCTGCCAGGTCATGGGCAGGTAGATCGAGACCTGCGAGCGCGTGGAGGGCGGCGGAGGATCAGCGAACCGCGCCGGCAAAGCATCCAGTCAGGAGGTAGTGCCGCAGAAGCCGAACCGTGTCGCCCTTCTTGACGCCCCACGACTTCAGCACGTTGGCGACGCGCGAGACCTCGCGCAGGAGCTCGGCGTAAGTGATGTTGACCGACTGTCCGGGCTCGTCGGCCTCGTAAAGGATGGCGGTCTAGCCGAGGTCACGAGGAGCGCGGCAAGAACGGCGGAGCGGAGTCGAACGAGCCGTAGTTCCGAGCGAGAGCGGGGGGGGGGGGGGGCGAAAGGACGAAAGCAGCGCGAGAGGCCGTCAGCGCTCTGCACCTCGTGCGCATCAACGCGTTTCCTGTTGCAAGGAGAGCAGAAGCGCACTTGGTCAGGGTGCTTGTACGCCCAACGGTCAACGCAGTTGTACGACGCATTCAGGCCGCCCTCGGGGAACCACTGGATGTCGCCTGTCTCGAAGCCGCCCGCGCGAACCGTCTCAAAGTCGCGGTGCCAGTAGAGCGTGTCCTTGGCCGTCTGTCGGTGGGTGAACGGCAGCCCAAACGCGGGGGGGGGGGGAGGTAGCAACGGCGAGAGCGATTGATGGAATCGCGAAGCGGACGAGCCAATCAGAGGTTGTAGGAAGAGACAGAGGAGGTCGAAAAGGGCGGTCAGTGATCGGCCATAACAGGACGCGCGCGCCCTTCAAAGGGCAGCGAGGGACAGCAGAAGATGGTCGATTGCTGCGCCGTCGGGACATGCGCCGACGACGCGACCCGCGTGCCATGAAGGGCAGGAGCGGCTGCGTTGGGGAGCGCGCGAGGGCATCGGTGCAGGAGGGGAAGAGAGCCCGGACAAGGGCAACGTGCCAAGGGCGCAAGGGACGGCCGGGCTAGCAGCTCGTCCGAGCGCCCAGGCGCGTCCTCGACCTTCACGCCGACCTGGCGACCGAAGTGCAAGGCGCAGAGGCACAGACAGAAGAGACGACGCACCTTTCGCCACCACTCGTCGCTGCCCTGCTGGCCGCCGATCGTCTGCTTGTGGAACGCCCGGTAGTCGTCGAGGCCCGGTCCGACGTGCGGCTTGGGGTGGGCCGGGTGCGACCCGCTCGTGCGGCTCGCGATGGGGAACGCGGCGACGTGGTCGCCCTGCTGCTCGACATGCTCGGTCGTGCTCATTTTGGTGGGTGTGGGAGGTAGCGGTGAAGGGAAGGGGTAGCGGATGTCGGGAGGAGGGTCAGAGGATGAGGTCGAGCCAACAAAGATGGTCGTCGGGCTCAAGAAGGGCAGCGAGAGAGATCACCGGGGCTGGGGCGACGGCCGGGAGAATCAGGGATCCAGCGCCGGGCGAAAAGAGTGCACGGCCCAAAAGCCTCCGAAGCCGGACCCGCGCCAGCCGACTCCATCGTCGCCCTCGAGTCCTCCCGACGCATCCAACTCACGAAACGCTATCTGGCGCCTGACCTGGGTGCGCCGCTCGGGCGCCACCGGCTCCCTTCCTGCATTGTCTTGTCGTTTGCGTGCAACTTCTAGGCAGATAGGCAGCGGGCATTGATACAAGGGCAGCGGAAGGGAACAAAGCGGGGCATGTGCAAGAGGTTCAAGAGGCGAGCGACCGAGCCAAATGAGTTTGTCAGGAGTCGAGTGCGGAGCGCGGTCGGTGGAGATGACGGGTTAGATAATTGAAGAGGAGAGGTAGGGATCGATCGGGGAGGAGCAGCGGTAGAGAGGGACGGATGCGTGCGGGGGTGAGACGAGTTGTGGGTTATGCAGGCACAGCACGAGGCTGGCGAAGCGCGCTGAACGGGTGAAAAGGAGAGGGGGGGGGGGGATGAGAACGATAGTGATAACGACAGCGTCACGATCGTTGGATCGACCGGGCTACGAGTTGTAGAGCGAGCTCGGCCATGTAGTCGTGCCCTGGCTCGAGCCGCCGACGGACAGCGGGTCGCCGGTCAGGCCGTTGGGCACCGCCAGGCCAGGGTCGTAGCCGCCGCCAGGACCAGAACCGCCCGTGTACGTGTACCCGTGCTGCTGCGCGACGTAGTCCTGTTGCGGGTTCGGTTGCTGGAGCTGCTGCAGGTGCGGCGCGTGCGGCGGTGCGTAAGTTGGCTGGCCAAGCGACCGCAACCAGAGCTGATGCTGCGCGTTGCCCGGGTGGGCAGGCGAGGTGGGATGTGGCGAGCCCGGCTGCTGCTGGTGTTGGACCTGGTGAGGCGCATACTGGGCATGCTGCTGCAGCGGTGCGTAGGGTTGCGACAAGTGCGGCGGCGGCTGTGGGTGGTGTTGCGGACCATGGGGTGAGTACGGCGGCAGGAGTTGCTGCTGCGGTGGCTGGTGCATGATTGACGGCGACGAGTAGGTGAAGGGCTGCTGCGGCGGCAGCGGCGACGCGTGCTGCTGCATCGGCTGCGGGTGCGATTGCGGATCCGGCACCTGGTGAACCGACGACTCAAGCATGCCGCCGCCGCTGCCGACGTCGCGCCGTGCAGCGAGCTCGGCCTCACGCCTCTTGAGCATGTCGCCCGTGATGGGGGGCGGGATCCCGCCAGCGCTCGACCCGCTCGCGACAGCCGAGGCTCCGCCGTCGTCATCGATCGCGCTGCCCTTGCGCGACTTGGTGTTAACCGGGCGCGGTTTCCGCGCTGGTCCGCCGCCCGACATGCTCGGCTTCCTGCCCGCCGCTGTCGTCGTTGCCGCTGCCGATTGTCCGCCAAAGCCGCTAGCCTGGGCGGTCGGATCGGGCCCGTACTCAATCGTGTCGTCCTTGTGCCTGATCGGCAGGCCAGGCGTCGTCGAGCTCCTCGACCGGTTGCCCGTCGTCATGCCGCCGGGGCCGGACGGACCGCCGCCGGGAGCCTCGCCGGTCGGCGCGTTGAGGCACGCCTGGATCAGGTTCTTGCCTTCGGGCTTCGTCACGAGCGGCTGCAACTTCGACGTCGTGAACGTGTAAACGAGGCCCGTCTCGGACACGACCAGCAGCAGCACCTGCGTGCCGGTCAGGGTCGACAGCTCGAATGCCTGCAGAGGAATCGTCCGAGCAGGAACTTGCGATCAGCTCAGATACTCTCGCGCCCAGGCCAGGGCAGACATCAAATGGGTGCTGCACGCACTTTCTTCATGATGCCGGCCTTGCGCTTGGAGAAGGTGATGTGCCGGCGCGACTTGTCTTCGATGTACTTAATCTGAATCTTCTTGCGTCCGTTCTTGTCCATCACCATCGCGCCCGAAGTGTTGCGCGGCTTCTTGCCGCCTGTGCGTGAGCGAGCGGACGTTACGCGGACGTCAGCTCGCAGGGAAGCTCATGTGCGCACGAGACGCGTGTCAGGCACGCAGGGAGAGAGACGAAGAGTCTCACCATCGTCGTCGTCGGACCCACCACCTGCGCCGCCCTCGTCGTCGCTCAGGCCGGTTTCAAATGTGAGCGTGTCAAGGCTATTGGCGCCTCCGTCATCGTCCTCTGGCCCGTCGCCCTCGTCCTCTGGGCCGGTCGACGTGCCGCCGCCCTCCTGCGAATCAGACCGCTCCAGCTTCAGCCGGCTGACGGGCGCATCCGCCTCATCCTGCTCTTGGCGCGACTCCGACTGCGCACGCTTGCGCTTGTCGCCTGTCACGCTCCGCAGACCGACGATGGGCCGGTCGGTGTTCGGCTGCTGCTGAGAGGGGGCCTGGCCGGCCGAGGGAAAGCCGTGCCCGAGCGAGGCATAGCCTCCGTTCGATCCCGGAGCCGTGGAAAGCGACGGACCGCCGTGGGAGGTCGCCGCGTGCGAGGACATAGCGGATGGCAAGTCGGGCGAGGTGGGCTGATGGTGTGACGACGGCCGAAGGAGGGCCGTGCGAGGGGGGTGGGAGGGAAGCCGGACAGGAAAGTCGGCGCCGAGCGATTCAAGTTGGCAAAGAGGTCTGCCAAAAGAAGGGGAGGGAGGCAGCCGGTCAGTCAAAGGTGCAAGCACTCGTGTGTCGAGAGGATGGACGCACCGGGTATGGCTGAGGGCCGGCAGTCGGCGACGCTGTTGAGTGATGTGCTGGAGAGAGGACTCGCCAAGGACGACGTACTTCGGGGAAGAGTTGCGATCTAAGGGATATCTAAGTATGAGGGGTTGGCTGCTGCGGAGAGAAAGGGTAGCAAGGAGGCGTTGAAACAACGGTCAGTGAGGGGTTTGATGGCGGAGGCCCAAAGGCAAGGGAGAAAGAGAGAGGGCAGAGGGTGGGGAGAGGGGGCGGGCAAGAGCGCCCGAGCGGAACGACGCTGGCGAGGCCAACGAATGAGGGAATAGAGCGAAGCAACGAAGGATGGGGAGGGAGACGCGTACCGACCAAGGAGGCAGCGACGCGACGATGCCTATAGGCGGTGTTGCTGATGGTTTGTCTGGCGGTTGGAGGCGGGGGCGTGGCGGGGAAGCAGTCAATCGGGAAGGAGGTCTCGAAGGAGAAGGGGAGCGCAGGCGCGATCGCCCCCTGCCGGCTCCCGCCTTGTTCGCTCGCTCCGGACAACCTTCCGCCCGCGCTGCCGACGAGTACTCATCTCTCTCAGGGGCGCACTAGGGTCGCGCTGCTGCTGGTGCTACTCCACTGTCGAGAGACGTCTGGCTTTTGGTTCCTGCCGCCTCCCCTGATTCATCGTCCAACAGGGCCGCCGCCGCCTTGCGCGGGAAGGTATTCGCGCGCGCACGTCGCTCGACAAACTGCCCGCGCTCGCTCCCAAGCACGGCCTTTCAAGTCGAGCGCATGATCGCGGGGTCGATACAGAACGCGCTCCCTTTGCCCTCCCTGGGGAGACAAAACTTCTCTGGTCGCGCTCGTCCGGTCAAGCGAGCGGCATGGGCAGCTCACTGTCGCGGTCCTCGCCTGCTGCTGCGCGGGGGCTCCCGAGCACCGACGGGAGGTCTCCCTGTGGCCGTCCCTCATCTCGACAATTGCCTTGCGCCTGAGCAGGCGCAGCGATCTCCTCTTCGCGAGCGTGCTGAGATCAGCTGCAGAAATCGCTCTTTCTTTGGCAGGAGGGGTCGTCGCGAGAGCTGGTCAGGTTGACGCCGGGCCGCTCGCGCGGGGCTGAGCTCTCGCGCCCTTGTGCGCCCCGCTTTTGCGTGTGGCTCGCGACGGCTCGACCTGGCCCGGACACGCCGTGCCCGACTCCCACACCCTTCTTCCCTTCATCTTGCCCAATCCCTCCTGCTTCCTTGCCTCCGCTCGCAGAACAGGAACTCTTAACTTCACCATGGGAGCCTCGGAATACGTCAAGCTCGGTGCGTGCCGCCCTTCCTTTGCTGGTCCACTGGGCCCGGTCGCTCGTCGTGCGAGAGATCGTTCGACTCGCCCCTCCTCCCCCCCCAAGGAGAGTCCCCACGTCGGGAGCTCAAGCTGACGTCTCCTCCTCGTTCTGGTGACATGCTTTCCTGACAATACTTCCAGCGGTTACGCATCCTGTACGTCTCGACCTGAGCTGCCGCGGGCTTGCCGAGGATCATCGAGGACTGACCGCTCCCGCGCCATCACCCTCCCCTCCCTGCCACGCACCACGTCCGCAAGAATGAGCTTCGGGCCATGCTCCAGTACTCGATCTGGCACGAGCCCAAGCGCAACATCACGGCGTCGGTCGAGCACGCGACCTCGGGCTGGGATCGCCAGTCGATGCGGGACTGCTGGGCCTTCCTCGACCTGACGTCTCGGTCGTTCGCTGCTGTCATCAAAGAGCTCGACGGGGACCTGGCTCGTGTCGTGCGTCCTTGCCCTTTGCATTGTCCTTGGGCCTGTGTGGGGCAGAGCGTCCCGCTCGTTTTGCAGGAGCTGATCAGCCTAACTGGTTCGGCGCAGATTTGCCTCTTCTACCTCGCCCTCCGAGGACTTGACACCGTCGAAGACGACATGACGATCCCCAACTCGGTCAAACTGCCGCTCCTGCGGTCGTTCCACGAGAAGCTCGTCACGCCCGGCTTCACGTTCAACGGCAACTCGGACAAGGAGAAGGACAAGCCGCTGCTGGTCAAGTTCGACTGCGTCGTGACAGAGATGGGCCACCTCTCGCCCGAGTCAGTCCCTCCCTCGCCCTGGACGAACTGGGCTCAAGCCCCTCCTACGCCCTTCGAGCAGCAACATGGGCAGGACGCTCAAGATCCTGGATCGAAAGACTGACGGCTTCTTTGACTCTGTCCTTCTTTTTTTCGAACGTGCACCGCAGCGACCGCGAGGTCATCATCGACATCACACGCAAAATGGGCGCCGGCATGGCCGACTTCTGTGCTCTCGCGACCGAGGCGCGGCCGGTTGCCGAAGTCGCCGGCATGGAGGAGTTCAACCTGTATTGCCAGTGCGTTGACATCACTTGTCTCATAGTTTACCGTCAAGCTTTTGCTGTGCTGAACTGTTTTTCCACCCGCTGCTCGCTCGCTTAGCTACGTCGCTGGCCTCGTCGGCGAGGGCCTCTCACGCCTGTTTGTCTCGACGCAGAAGGAGCGACCCTTCCTCGCCCACCAGCTCGTGCTGTCCAACTCGATGGGCCTGCTCCTGCAGAAAACCAACATCCTACGAGACATCAAGGAGGACGTCGACGAGGGCCGCGGATTCTGGCCGCGCTCCGTCTTCTCGTCGGAGGAGTTCTGCACGCAGCCCGGCCAGCTCCCGTTCAGCGAGCTGACGGACGTCGTCCAGCCCAAGCATGCCGACCAGGGGCTCTGGGTTCTCAACGCCATGATCGTTGACGCTCTCGGCCACGCGACCGACGCGCTCGACTACCTTTCGCTCCTCCGCAACCAGAGCATCTTCAACTTCTGCGCCATTCCGGCCGTCATGGCGCTCGCGACGCTCGAGCTGTGCTACAACAACCCGCTCGTGCTTCGCCAAAACGTCAAGATCCGCAAGGGCCAGGCCGTCCAGGTGCGTCGGCCGCGACCTCAGCTCGGGGTCCGCCTCCATGACTCTGATCCCTCCCCCCCCCCCCTGCAGCTCATCATGAAGGCAACCAACCCGAGAGACGTCGCCCACATGTTCCGCGACTACGCCCGCAAGATTCACGCCAAGTCGACGCCCAAGGACCCCAACTTTGTCAAGGTCTCGATCACCTGCGGCAAGGTGCGACTCCCCGTCGGCCGCGCCCTGCCGGCGCCGTCTGCCTCTGGGTTCACGCTCTGCGCTGACCTCCCCTTCCCTCCACCCGACCGACAGATTGAGCAATGGACCGAGCACTACTACCCGTCGTTCATCAACGTTCAGGCGCCGTCCGCCGGACCCGCCGGTCAGGCCTCGTCCGGCTTTGAAGAGTCGACGCTCGACGCCCGCATCCGGATCGCGACCGCCAAGAAGGCGGCCGACGAGGCCAAGGCGCTCGTGCGCAACCAGCGCAAGATGGATCGGTACCGCGCGAGCAAGGGCCTGCCGCCCAAGGAGTTCAACGCCGTCGACGCCACCAACAGTAACTCGGACTGGCTCGTCCTTGCCGGAGTGCTGCTCGCCATGCTCGCTGTCATGGGCGTCTTTGGCGCCGGCATCGCGTGGGTCGTCATCAAGGTACGTCGCGTCTGTGCGCCGTGATGGACCCCCTTCCTTTGAGACTGCCCTTCTGACTGCTCTCGTCCTCTTAATTTCGGCTCGACCTGCCAGCTGGAGGGCTAGGGCCGAGCTCGCGTGAGTTCGCCAGAAGGACTGTGAGGGGTGGGGAGATTGGTCCGCCAGGGGGCGGGCCGTGTACCAGTATCTCGTCGTCGCCCGCGTCCTCGTTCCTAGGGAGGGCAATCTCGACAGCGGCGCTGCTCGTGACTTTGATGACCATTTCGCTTTGGCCAGTCTGCGAGCTGCTCTGCAGATATGAGGCGGGGGTTGATCAGTACTGCGTGCGGGTCTGCCTCATGTGAGACGGCGAGCTCCGGGCGTCGGCAGAGGGCGAATGAGAGCGAGCTCCTTAGGGCTGAGCCGACAGCAGCCACCCACGACGCCTCCGACCTTCCCTCGACCAGCATATCATCCTTTTCGCACAGTCCACCTGATCTCGTTCCCTTACTTGGTCGGCCCCTCCTTTGCTTCCCGAACACTTGACTCCAGAGCTCCTGGCGGACGCCCCGATGCCTTCGCCGTCTCGCACGCCGCCGCCGCCGACCGACCGGACGCCGCTGCTTGCGCAGATTGACAGGTCGCTCTCACGCTCGCTCTCACGCACACCAGCCCGCCGAGCGGCCGCTCGGTCAAAATCGCGCGGACCAGGGCATTCCTGTGACCACACGATCACGGCCGACGAGGACGAGTTCCTCGTTCCAACGACGTTGGGCGAGGTTGTCGAGGGGCTCGTCGTCGACGAGGACCGCGCGGACAAGGGCGAAGGGGCGGCTGAGGCCGGTAGGGCAGGCGGCAGGGAGGGCCCCCTCCGCTCGAGATGGAAGCTCGTGAGAAGCCGAGCCAGGTACTAGTGCGTCCCTGCTCTCCTGCTCCCGCGGTCTGCTAGGCCAAAGACTCGAGCAGCCGAAAGAGAGCCCCTTGCGTCACATACGAAGAGGCAGCTCGAGCTGATGATGCCGATACCGCATGCCCAACTTCCCTCGCCAGCGTCCCGGTCACCCGTTGGCTGCCGTCGTACACGGTCGAGCTGTGAGTCTGGCTCTGTCTTTGGTAGTGCGTCTTAACCTTGCCCCTCTCCGGATCCTGAAGGCTGACTGAGGACTCTGCTCGCCGCGTTACGCAGCTTCACCGGGGACGCGATCGCCGGCGTCACAGTACGTCGCCGCCCTTGACACCCTTCCGCCCGTCCAGCCCACAGTCTCGCACGCCGAGCCTACGTTGCAGATCAGAGCTCATAGTTCGGCTTCGTCTCCTATTGACGCTGTCCCAACAGCTCGCCTGCCTACTCATCCCTCAAGGAATCTCCTACGCCTCGGCCCTGGCCCACCTGACGCGTGCGTCCTTCGCACCGTCGACCTCGCGGACACGGCTTGCGCGTGACCTCCTCGCCAAAGCTGACGGCTGACGTTCACCCACTGTACATGTCAGCCATCGCCGGTCTGTACTGCGCTGCCGTGCCGGCCGTCGTATATGCGCTCCTCGGAACGTGCAACCAGCTCTCGGTCGGCGCCGAGGCGGCGCTCTGCCTCCTCGTCGGCAGCGCCATCGATGACATCTGGGCGCAGGTTGTCGCCGATCACGGGCATCGCCACCGAGAGATCCTCGATACGGAGCAGATCCGGGTCGCCGTTGACGTCGCGACCATCATCGGCTTTCAGGTGAGCCTGCTGCGCTGGCCCAACTTGCGCTAGCCGCTGGAGCGCTGACCTCGACTCTGCGCAGGTCGGCATCCTCACGTTCGCCCTCGGCATCTTCCGCATGGGCTTCCTTGATGTCGTACTATCGCGCGCCCTTCTCAAGGGCTTCATCACGGCCGTTGGCGTTGTCATCTTTGTCGAGCAGGTGCGTCGTGTTCTCGTCGATAGCTCAGGGTCTCAACCTGCTGAACCCACTGTCGTCCAATGCAGATGATCGGCATGCTCGGCCTGCATCCGATCCTGTCTGCTCTGCCTCATCCGCCATCGACGACTGTGTCCAAGTTCGAGTTCATCGTCAGCCACCTGGAGGACACGCACACGCTCACGGCCGTCGTGCGTCTCACACAATCGTTCAGGGTCTGGGGCCCGTTGACTTGGCTGACGACCGACCTGCTCTTCCTATACAGGTCGCGTTTGGCACTCTCGCCTTCCTCGTCGCCGCGCGCATGTTCAAAAAAGCGACCAAAACGAAGCGCGGGTTCGGCTGGCTCAAATTTGTCCCCGAGATCCTCGTCGGCGTCGTCATCACGACTCGTGCGTCCGTTCGCCCTTCCTAGATCCCCTAGTTGTTCTCGGCCTTGTCAGAGATCTCGACTGACCACGATCTGATTGCGAGGATGACAGTCCTCGCCGATGAATTCAAGTGGGACACGCGCGGCCTGCTCGTCCTCGGCAAGATCGACGGCCTGAGCAAAGGCTCTGGCGGGCGGGCCCTCATCAGCAGTCCGATCAACAAGTCGACGCTCAAGTGGTTCTCGGACACACTGCCTACTGCGGCTGTCATCTCAGTCATTGGATTCGTCGATTGTGAGCCGTCCAGTGTGCTTGAGGATCATCTGCAGAGGTTGCCTGCTGATCGCAGACTCTTGTCGCCCCGACTGTAGCCATCGTCGCTGCCAAGGAGAACTCGAGCAGGTATGGCTACTTGATCTCGCCCAACCGCGAGCTCGTCGCACTCGGAGCGGCCAACATCGCCACTTCTTTCTTTGGCGGCATCCCGTCCGGCTTCGGCAGCCTCACCAGGAGCCGACTCGCCGGCGAGTTTGGCGCACGGACGCCGATGGCCGGCGTCGTCACCGCAACTGTCATCCTCTTCAGCATGAACTTCCTCCTCGGCAGCCTCTTCTTCCTGCCCAAGTGTGTCTTGGTGCGTGTCCCTCTTGCTCGATGCGACCTCTTCATCTTGCGACTGGTTGACGTTGACGAGGCTCCATCGTTCGCAGTCGGCCATCGTCCTGCTCGTCATTTACGGCATCCTGATTGAAGCGCCCGAGGAGATCCACTTCTACATCAAGGTGCGCCTTCCCTCCCAGTCTCTAGAGATACAGCGGCCGGCTCGAGTACATCTGAGTTTGCCTGCTTTGTTTCACAGGTCTCGGCTTGGAAGGACATGGCCCAGTTCTGGATGACCTTCATTCTGACGTGCGTCTCCGCTCATCTTCTCCACTGCGTCTCCACCTGCTTCAGGCCCTCATGCTGATGCAGATGCGCGCACGACCCTGACTCCAGGCTCTTTGTCGGCGTCGAGCCCGGCCTCATCTCGAGCGTCGTGTTCTCGCTCATCCTCGTCGTCTCCAACTCGACCCAGCCTCGGATCACCGTTCGTCCCCCCCCCCCCTTCGAGTGCGCCATTTCGAGAATGCAGCGACTTGCGCTGACCCTTCCATCGTGTTTGCGACGGCGGCAGATTCTTGGGCATGTCGACGACGACTGGGTCCCACTCGACGAGCATCCGGGTGCACAGGAGGACGTCCCGGGCGTGCTCGTTGTCCGCATCCGCGACTCGCTCAACTTTGGTGCGCCCCATGTTTCCGCAATCCCCCTCCCACCTTTTGGTCACGAGCATCAAAGATCCGTCATTGAATTGTCGAGGTATACTTTTGTCTCTGCCGTTGCAGCGAACACGGGTCAGCTCAAAGAGCGCTTACGCCGGCTCGAGCTCTACGGACCGGGTAAGGCGCACCCGAGTGAGGCGCCTCGGCGGGACGAGGCGACCGTCCTGGTGATCCACATGGGCGACATGGAGTCGATCGACGCCTCGTTCGTCCTTGCTTGCCTCTCTCCCATCCCTGACGGCAGCCCCCAGGCTGACGGGCAGCCCGCCTCCCCCTCGCCAGTGCGATCGCCATCTTCTCAGAGCTCGCAAAGTCGTACCGTGCGCGCGGCGTGTCCATCTACTTCACCCACCTGCGCCCGGCTCAGCGCGAGCTTTTCACGCGCGCCGGCCTGGTTGAGTTTCTCGGCGCCGACAACTTCCAGTCGAGTGTTGGGGGCGCCATCTCGTCCATCGAGGACCGCGGCCTGTCGTCGGGCGTCGTCTCGCGCTGAAGTCGGTCCAGTCCTTCACGATCCCCCTTCCCTTGTCTCACAACGTCGACGCTTGCCCGATTCATGCCCCTCAGGTCCATATCGCAGCGAGTATTTGAGGCTTGCAGGGGATGACAGCGGAGGCGCTCGCTGACGTTTCAGTTGAAGAATGGCTGATGGATGACATATTTCATTGGTGTGCGACGAGATCTACTCGCGCGCGCATGTCGTCTAGGTGGGAGATCTACTGCTGCTAGAGCACGACACGTGAGGCCCGGAGGAGAAGAAAGGAAAGGACGAGAGGGGATGTGGTGAGACCGGGAGAAACCCAATGAGATGACGTGAAACCATGAAGGCGTGAGGGGGGGGGGGGTTCTAGTGCGGAGTGTGGATGCTGGCGGGATGTCTAAAGGTTGGGGGGAAGGTATTGGGACTCTAGCGGGTCACGAGCGGGCCGTCGAGAGGATACATGCGAGGGGAAGGAAGGTCGTGTGCAATGGAGGGTGAAGAGTTCGTGAGGGTCCATGGTGGGACCGCCTTGGGCGGCCTTTTGTTGGAAGGGGTGAAATGAAAAAGGAACGGGGCGAGGCCGCTGCTTTAAAGGAAGAAGGTGGCGGTCGCGTTGGGGGCGGCGAAGAGGCCGAACAGGACGGTCGAGTTGACAGTCGAGTTGGCGAGGGCCTCCGAGGCGTTGAACGACGACATGGTCGCGTTGAAGCAGAATTCGGTGACGTTGGGCAGGAGCGTGTTGATGAGAACCGACGACGCGTTGCCCCAGAGCGTGTTGGAGCCGTTGAGCGCCGACGAGTAGGTGCCGTTGTAGATGATCTCGGTGTTGTTCCAGAGGATGAGGGTGTCGTTGGGGCACGTCATCTCCTGGACGTACTCGGCCCAGGTGCCGGTGTAGAGGGCCGAAGACTCAGCGGCGGGGGCAGAGGACGAGGTGGTGGCCTCGGCGACCTTCTCTTCGGGCGTCCAGGCGGCCGCGGTCGTCGTGGGCTCGGCAGCCTGCTCAGTCGTCGACGTGGTCGGCTCGGGGGTCCAGGTGGTGGTCGGCTCGGGGGTCCAGGTGGTGGTCGGCTCAGGGGTCCAAGTGGTGGTCGGCGTCCAGGTGGTAGTCGGCTCGGGGGTCCAGGTAGTCGTGGGCTCGGCCTTCTTGGTCGTCGTCTCGGCGTCGCCGCCAGACGAGCCGCCGTACCACCAGTTGGCGTAGATGACACCGACCGACTTGTCGGCGAGCGCCGAGAAGAGGCCCTCGGACAGATCAAGGCCGCCCGAAGGGCAGGTGGGGCAGGTGTCCTGGATCGTAGCCTGGACGGTCTTGCCGCCGTAAGAGATCGAGATCTGCTTGCCGCAGGCCGGGCTAGGCCACCTGGAGACCAGGGTAGCAACTCGAGCGTCAGCGAGCGTTCGAAGAGCAAAGTAAAGACGGTTGGGGACTGACGAGGAGCCGTAAGCCGCCATGTCGGCCGCGTTGAGAGCGACAGTGTACTCGTAGTTCTGGTGCAGGACACCGCACGAGCCAAGACCGACCGAGGTGTCGTCTAAGAGGAGAGCACTGTCAGTCAGATGCGCGCAGGCAGGGTAGAGCGCAGGGGAGGGCGACGCACAGTAGGTCATGCGCGAGCCGCCACGGGCGCCGAGGGGGGCAGCAACCGCCGTCGAGGCGAGGAGCGAGGAAGCGAGGATAGCGAACGAAGCGAACATCTTGTCGGTCGGAGGGGGAAAGTCAAGCAAAAGCGTGTAGAAGGACGACAGGCGAGGAAAGAGCTGGGTTGGGGAGAAGACACAGCTCTGCTTGTTTTCCCTCCTCCCGTCCTTTAAGATGCTGTGTCCAAGCCCTCGAGCGCACACGAGGGCACTGGAAAAAAAGGAGGGGGAAGGCCCGAAGGCCGGCGTGCGCCAGGTGCGAGCATCCCGAGGGACATCAAGGGGGACGGACAAGGATGGGGATGTTGTGGCGTCTTGCCGTCGAAGGAAGGCTGCCCGGGTGAAAAAGGGGGGGGGCGGTCGAGTGTGCAGGCCTGTGCAGGCCCGGCTCGATCGCCCTTCGCTGTGGCAGCCCGCGCGCAGCAGGCACCCCCGACCCCGAACGGCCGCGGTGGCCCGCCTGTCCAAGGCTGTCGCACCCGGCCGCACCCAGCCCGCCCGGTTTGCAACACTTTCAAGAGAGCCCGCCGTGCACCCCAAACCAGCGAAAAAGCTCTGCCGCGCGGTTTCCCGGCTCTGTTCCTGCCCTGCTGTTGGGCGCGACGCAGCACAAACGAGTTTGTCGGCCGGAGACGGTCCGTTGTCTCAATCAGACGAGCGGGTTGTCCGTCTGATCTGCTGCTGATCTCGTTCTGGCCGCCAGCGTCAACAACGCACGCCTCGATTCCCGGCCGACATCGCTCGCTACTGCTGCTGAGCCCTTCCTTGGCCTTTTGCACCGCCTGACCGGCAAAATCTAGCAGCGAGCAGGCATACGTCACGACCTGGCGCCGCGCCAGGGTGCACCTGCAAAAGTTGGTCGCCCCTCGCGGCGACGACGGGCTCTGCCTAGGCCGGGGAGGCAACGATCAGGGTCGTCGATATTCGTCGCTTCTGTCGGCGGCAGAAACTACTGCTGATGAGTGGTCACCAGGGTGCGCAACCTCAGAACAAGCTCGGTGGCAGCCCTGCACGCTGATCGTCTGACGAACGGTGTAGCCCTGGGAATTGGAGCTGTCCCCCCAGGACGACAAATTGCGTCCCGGCAGCACCACCCTCGACGTTGCAGAGGCCAGCTCGTCAACGTCCTCTGACTGGCGCGTCAACTTGCACCTGCTCACGACGTCGTTGCTCATGCCACTTTTCGACCGGCTTTGGTGGCTCGCTGACTCCGGCTGCTCTTCAATGCTCAGAGCATCGCTGAACAGGCGCCTCTGCAAGACTCGGGCTGATGCGCTCCGTTCGCGCGCGGCGCTCGTGAACCGCCCCCCCCCCCTCGGGGAGACCGTTGCTGGCGAGGCGGACGAGCGCGGGGACCTGTCTACGCGTTCGACCCGTCGGTCGTCGACACGAGTGGCATCATCCCCTCCCCCCCCCCTAGCGCTGCCACCGACTGACTACTGGCTGAATGGATCATACACCGGCTGCTACGATCCCGACGCGACCGAGCTTGTTCTACCGCCAACCCAAGCCGTCGTTCGGGCGGCCGTCGTCGAGTGGCAGGGCCACTGAGCGAGACGTCGCCTAGATCCAGGAGACTCTCGAGCTTCAATGCACCCTTTCACCCCGCGCTACACTCCCACCCTCGCTTATCACTTCCGATCGCTGTAAGACTGCTTCGACATCCTCCTTGTAGCCCATCGCCCAGCCCGCGCACGTGTTCACCTTTCGCCGCTGGTCGGTTGTCCTCCCTGTCACCCTAGAAACTCGCTCCCTTCTGTTTTCAGCAAGATGACATGCCTCTGACCGTGAGCGCAGCCTGCGAGACGAGCGCTCTGTTCCTCGTCCGGACCCGCAGCGTGCGCGTTTGGTGGCAACAAGTGCTTCCGACGGCGGGCACAGCGCTGCATGTCCCCGACGGCGCCGTATTCAATCAAGCCCAGTCTACCAAATAGTGGTGGTCAGCGTCGGCTCAAAATTATTAGACGAGACGCTGTCCGACAGGACTAGAGCTTGGAGCGGAAGGTGGGCGGTGCACGCTAGCACGCTACGGGGGCAGCGCAAGGGAGAGACGGAGCGGCAGTTCGCGAGGTCCGAACGGCAAAGGATTTCGACCTGCTCGAGGGGTGGGCCTTTGCTCCCTCTCAGTCCCTCTCCCCATCATCCCCATCTCATCCCTGCACCCGGCCTGTCCTCATCGCTGCAGTCGCGCTCGTCAACGCCTTACGCTAGAAGCTCAGACGGACGGACGCCGCCTGCCCACCCCCCCCCCCTCCCCTCATTTGGTGTCTGTCGCCGCCGCCCAGTCGGACGAATTCCCTTTAGCCCTCCTCGCCATGGCATCGACCGCCGCGTCCGGCTCGTCGTCAAAGCCCAGGCCGACCCTGTTCGGACCGTCGCTGGACCATGCCGCTGCAGGCTTACTATCGGGGTCCATCACGACGGGTCCGTAGCTCCTCCTTAGCCTGGCAGCTCGCTCGATCCAGCCCAGCCCAGCACGCAGCCGCGCGCGACGACTACTTGCATGGGGCTGACCCTCTTCCACCGATCTCACTTGCCTATTCGTCGCGCTTGCCCCTGGAACGCCGGTTACCAGTCGTGATGCACCCGCTCGACCTCGTCAAGGTCCGATTCCAGATCGCCGACAAGGGCAAGGGTCCGTCGCGCGCGCCGTCAGCCGGCTTTGGCCGCGAGGTCTACGGCGCCATGAAGGACGCTGTCAGCAAGGACGGCTGGCGCGGGCTCTACCGCGGCCTGAGTCCAAACGTGGCTGGCAACGCGAGCAGCTGGGGGCTATACTTCCTCTTGTGCGTGCTGGTCATCTGCTTTGCTGCAAGTAGCGGTCAAGCGCAGGCGGGCGTTGAACGGGTCTCCGAGCTGATCAGCTCGCTGCGCTCGCCTACAGCTACCAGGAGATCAAGCGGCGCAAGCAGGGGGGCGACCCTCAGGTCCGCCTGTCACCGACGCAGCACCTTTTGTCGGCAGCGGAAGCCAGTGCGTCCGAGCTGCCTGGTCTAACTTGCCTTGCTCTTGCTTGACACGAGCATGTGCTGACGCGCAGCTCGTTGACCAGGTGCCATCACGGCCATGCTGACCAACCCCATCTGGGTCGTCAAGACGCGCATGTTCTCGTCGTCGGTCAAGGACCCGACGGCTTACCGCGGCCTGTGGGGTGAGTGCTTGATCAACGGTTTTCCCCTCATGCCCACTTGCCCGGCTCTCTGACCCTGCGGCGACCCTTCTTCCTGCAGACGGCCTGCGCTCGGTCTATACTCAGGAGGGCATCCGTGGCCTGTACAAGGGCAGCTTGCTCGCGCTCGTCGGCGTCACCAACGGCAGCATCCAGTTTGCAGCGTACGAAGAGATCAAGCGCCGGCGGTCCGACCTCAAGCGCGCGCGCATCGAGGGCAGCGGCGGCACGTGGCGGACCGAGGACGAAATGCTGGTGCGCCCCTCGTGCCGTGCCGCCGTGCTCTGGTAGTGGTCATCCCTTTGTCTCGAGATCAAGTGCTGACTCTTCGTGTATCCCCTTCTTCCGCTCGCTCGCCGCAGACCAACACCGAGTACATCCTCGCGAGCGGGACGAGCAAGGGACTCGCGATCGCGTGCACGTACCCGTACCAGGTCATCCGGGCCAAGATCCAGGTACTTCTCCCTCTTCACTCCAGCTCTTCCGCCAGATCAAGCGTCTCAAGCTGACCGCTCTTCCCCCCCCCCCTGGGTCATGTCTCGCGATTAGAACTCGAATCCGACCCTGTACCCCGACATCCCGACGACGATCCGGCGGACGTTTGCGACCCAGGGCCTGCGCGGCTTTTACGCCGGCCTCGGAACGAACGCGATCCGCATCTTGCCCGGCACGTGCGCCTTCTTCGTCGCGTACGAGAACCTTAGCTGGTTCTTCCGGACGACAGCCGACGCGCGGGCGGCCGCGGCCGAGGACGACCTGTAGACGCGCTTCGCCTCCCATCCATCTTAGAGCCACCCTGCTGTGCTAAAGTAGACTGCCCATCCTTTGTAAACTTGTCACGTGCGAGACTGAGTGTTTCGAGAGGCTGCATGAGCATAAGCGACGCGAGCAAGGACGGCAAGAGGCAAGATCTACGAAGCAAGGGAAGAAGCAAGACGGGGAGGGGAGAGGGAGCAAGCAGCTGGGAGAGTGGGAAGGCGAGCGATACAAGTTGAGGGAGGATGCGCGGGGATGGGAAGCGAGATGGGCGGTATAGGGAGGCGGCGGAGGGAAATCGAAAGAGGGACGGATGGGCACGTCCAGCGAGGGGAAGCTCAACGTGGGACGAGATGAGAATGAGGAAGAAAAGGAAGGGCAGGTGCAGCGGCGAAAAATACAGTGTCTATGGAAGGTGGACGAGGCGCCAGGGTCGAAGGGGGTCAAAGAGATAGGGGGCCTTGTGAGCGAGAGGGGAGAAAGAGCGGGCGTCATGCTACCGCTCTATGCGGATGCGGCAGAGACGCGGGCGACGTGATGAAAGGGGACGGTTGGTTTGGGGGGGGGGGGTACTGGTTGCGGGTCTAGAAAAGGGGTATCGAGCAGGTGCAGACGCGAGCGGCGCCCAGCACGGTCGTTGGGAGTATGCGATATCGTGGCGGCAAAGGCAAACCGGATGACGGGGTGAGAACTACGGCTTAGGGGAGGAACAATGGTGAGCACGGTCAGCATCAGACAGCGGTCGATGCAGAACGGAAGAATCGCCAAGGGACACGCACCTTTTAGCGACTCCTGCCCGAGCCAAACTCAAAGTGGCTGGCGCCGTCGTCGCCGTCGCTTTCCTCTTCTGCGAACGCTGGAGCGACCGCTACCCGACTCGGTCGGGTCGAGGTCCGCCAGCCGCTGCGCCGGCGCACGCTGCGCTTGCGGCCGCCGACGATCGTCGCCTGGCCGTACGGCGGGACGCCGTCGCTGTCACTGTCGTCGTCAAAGTCGTTCTCGTCGTCCGAGTCGGACAGGTCACTTGAGCTCTCGTCGTCCTCGTCGACGACGCAGGCATGCTCGTCAAGCGGCGACCCATCCGAGTCGCGCCGCAGGGCCAGCAGCGCGTTGGCCCGCTCCTCGGCTTGTGCGCGGAGCTCCGCATACGAAGTCTTGACCGTCAGCGTCGGCGCTGGGGCGAGACGTGCCGCCGCGACGTGATCGGGTGAAGTGAGGGCCGACAGGGCAAACTCGCCATCGTCGGTCGCCTGCCCGAACGACTGCGGGGGCAGGTCCCACGGCAGCCCGCCGCCCGGGTGGGGCGAGTCGATTCCCTCGGGTGATTGCATCATGGCGGCGCCGTCGTCGCCACCAGGTGCAACCTCGCTTGACGGCGAGCCCGCGTTGAGCGAGAGCGACAGTAGGTGCCGGGTCGCCGACTTGAGTGACGACGAGTACTTGCGCTGGGCCGGTGTGAGCGACGGCCGCGGCAGCAGGTGCAGGTGTGGTAGCCGCTCGGACTCGGCCAAACCTCCGGCGGTCTCTGATCCAGGCGGCGGCGAGGACGATGTTGAGGATGAGTTCGAGGTCGAGGTCGACAGGGCCGGCGGCGGCAGCGAGTTGGAGCCGGACAAAGGCGACACCCTTTGGCTGGCCGACGAGCGGACCGAGAGCGAGCGCTGACGCAGGGGCTGCTGCCCAGGGTCGAGTGGCGTCGCGCCCGCACTGCTCTGGCGCGAGCTCGGGTCGAGCGGCGGCGGGATCGACAGCTCAAACGTGTCCTCTGCCTTCCAGCTAGGGAAGTACTCGACGCTGTCGTCGGTGTCGGCGTCGACAGAAGTGTGCCCGAGCCTCGCCCGGTGAGGCGTGAGCTCGAGCTCGTCCAGCGCAACCTTGAGCTCCCACGCCCGCGGCGGCGACCGCTCGTGCTCGGCCGGCGACGGCGGCGAGGCCAGCGACGACGAGGTTGTCGTGTTGGACGCCGACGACGACTTTCGTGACGGCAGGGACGAGTAGGCTGGGGGTTGGTGCGACTCGAGCGAGGTCATGTCGGGGCGGAGGGCAGTGCGCGCGAGAGAGAGAGGCGATGGGAGAGAGCGTCGACCGGCGACGGAGGCTTGATGCAGGTGAATGGCTGGAGAGATGGGTCCGCTAGAGGGATGAGAGGAGCGAGCGAGAAAAGGATGGGCGGAAGGGGCGTGGTTTGGGCGAGGAGGAGGCTGCTGTTGTGAAGGGTCGGGAAGGGGTGGCCGGCGGAAAGGGCCAACGCGTGCGACGACGGTCAAGTCACCGGTGGTCAGGGCTCGGCTCTGACCCAAAAGAGTCGCCTGACAGCGAGACAAAGTGACCACGTACAGGAAGCTGGATGGTCGTTGAGCGAGAGAGTGCGTGCGTTCGAGGCAACAGGCGTTGGGTTGGCTGCAAAAGGACAGCTCGTGTGGTGAAGCGACAGAGGAGATCAACCTCTCGCTCCAAGCCCGCGCCTCCCGAGGGAGCCGCGCAGCAGGGGACATCTTTCCACGGCCCCCTCAAACCAGCTCGATCACCTCCTCAAACCCTGACCCTTTCAACAAGAAACACGGGGACTCCGTGCCCGCAGCCCCCGGCTCGACTCCGGGCCAACGAGGCGTCTTCGCCCGCGGTCGTGTGCCACCCTGCCGGGCCTGCCCTCCCGCGGCCGCCTGGGGCAGATCAACCAGCGGCGTGCGCCGAAGGGCCCTCCTCGGCCACAGGCTGATAGGCGCCGTGAAAGGGTCAAGTCGCTTGTTGGTGTGCAGAGAGTAGCAGCAGATTCGAGGGCTCTAGCGTCGCCGCGCGGTCGCTCTGGCATGCCGCCTTGCTTGCGGCGTGACGGGGACGAGACCATACATGCGAGCAACGGTCACAACAAGCAATGGATGGGGCCGCCGTCGATACGCCTGTGCTTGCGCGAGAGGCGACACGGTCGCCGATGCAGGCAAAGATGATGGCCCATTCGATCTCCACAGATGGCGACGGCCTGAGTGATAAGTGCGCTGCCGAGGCGGAAGTCCGAGGAGCGGCCGATCCTACTAGGTCGTCCGGCGCGACGTGCTCGGGGTTAGGTTGGGAGAGGACGGTCGGTCGCTCCTGGGGCGCTTGACTATCGGGTCGGCCAAGTAGAGCGCGCTGCTGGGCCTCTTGCGGGACGACGATGATGATTGATGAATCGGCGCCGCGCTGTCGACCACGACTGAATCGGCGTAGCGGGCGTTGTCGTACGGTGGGCAGGCGCATGCGTGCGGATACGAATTGTACGGGTCATTAGGCTGGCGCGCGTCGTGCAGGTGGTCGGCCTGGGATGGGTCGCGTGATGATCGAGGCAGGTCGCAATGGGAGGATCGCTGCGAGAAGTCGGGTCGCGGGGCTTTGTTCGAACGACAACGGGCCGGGGCGGTCGAGGTACAGCAATAGCGAAGCCGTCTCATCGACGTCACCAGTCCAGAGGAAGGCATGCGTGAGGGTTGGGCGCGGCGTGCGATGACTGCGGGTGAATCGCCTGGCCAGTGCGAGAGAGGGCACCTCGCCCGGCGACGATGTTCACGTCGGGCCATCTTGCGGCGGCGCGGCCTGCTTGCGCCGATTGCCCTTGACTGCCCGTCGGGCGATCTTCTCCTGCTCCTGCATCTGCAAGAGGGTAGCCCTGTAAGCGGCGTTCGATTCGCGCGGAGAGTCTACGAAGAAGATTCACCTGTTCCATCTTGCACTCGGCGGCGGGCGACTGAAAGTCAGCTTGGGACCGAGAATTGGTCTTCTGTTTGCGGTGGGCGGTCCGCTCGGACGTGTCTGGCGTCCGACTTATAAGTGGCGCTGCGGCCGTATCGTGCGAGGCCGACAGCTGACCGACCCTCCAATGGCACTGACATCCGGCAAAGGAACGGAAGGGCGTCGAGTCGCCGTCAGAGGGGTCGAAAGATAGTGAAGAGCCGAGAGAAAGGGCGTTGAGAGACGAACCTTGCTGCAGAAGCTGAGGCCGTTGGCTGGCCTTTGAATGGGGGTGTGCAAGCCGACAGCCAGGCAGGCGACGCAGCGAGAGGAAGCAGGAGCGAGCGAAGGCAGCGGCGCGACCAGCGAAGGGAAAGAGCGGTGCGATGGCTTGTGCGCACCCATCGAGGGGTCCTAGCAAGGGGCCGACCAACAACGACCGTCTTGCTCGTCGACCGACGCCGACCTGCACGTACGCCTCTCAGACGTGCTCGGGCATGGATGTACCCCAATGGAGGGAGAAGGAGGTGGACGTTGGAGTGACAGTCCAAAGACGAAAGATCGCGCCGAGTGCACGACCATCGCGCGCGCGTCCATCAGGGGTCTGCACGGACCCTCGAGCGCAGAACTAGCGAGGTTTCTCAGAGCATTGTTGTAGCGAAGAGCATGTGTGAGCTTGTAGTTGATACAAAGCGGCCCCTGGGAGGACAGCGCCTGGACGGACTCTCCTTCTCCCTGCCCCCTCCTTCAACGCCGTAGCGGTCCCCCAGCACAGAAAATCCCGTTGAGAACAAGCTGCGCGCTGGTAACATTCCCCTTCTCACGCAACAGGCAACGCCTTGCCGCCCTTGGCCGGCTTGGGCGACGGCTCGCTGGACGAGGGCGCGGTCGATGCTGGTTGCAACAAGCGCGGGTCGGGTACATCCGATGTGTCGAGGTTGAGGGCCCAGTAGCGGGCCGACTGAGCGGCCACAGGGAAGTCAAAAAGCAGCGGGTCAGTCGCGCGGTCAAGACGGAACTCGCCGTGCACAGGCGATATCTGCGAGTCAAAGACGCACCTGCAGCGCCAACACGCCCGTCAGCGCGACGGCGCTCAGCGCGTGCTCGAGCGCGAGCTCCCGCAGCGCGCCCTTGACGTCCTCGTGCGCGGCCAAGTAGTCGAGGCCGTGCGACCCCTCGCGCCAGAGGGACGAGTAGGACGGGACGAGGTCGTAGGCCGGTTTGATGGACGACAGGTGGTGGACGATCAAGGCCGAGAAGAGGACTGTTGGGGGGTGGGGGTCGGGCAGGCGAGACTGTCAGTCCGGGCGACTCCATGAGAGCCGAAGCTTCCAGTCCAGGCTCGAGCGAGCGACAGGGTACAGAGAGCGGAGGTGGAGAAGAGAACGCACAGAGCGAGCCGCCGTCGAACAGCCATTCGCCGCCGCCGCCGCGGCCGCCCCAGCCGAAGATACCCATCGCGACCCGGCCGACAAGTGAGCCGAGCGCGACCAGGCCGGCGACACACCAGCAGAGGAAGACGTGCCGCGGGGCCGAGACAAACGTGCTGTAGTACGCAAGCGACGTGAGGAACGCCTGCGGGGTGGGCGGCGAGATGTACAGCACGTCATGGTCGGCTAAGGCGTGAGGTGGGGCGAGCCCGCCAGCAGCGCTGTTGTCAGCTCGCAGTTCGATCGGCAAGCGGTCAGCGACGGAGACTCACCGATCCAGTGAACAAAGGTCGTCCCTGCGAGAGGGAGAGAGGCGAAGAGAAAGAGCAGGTCAGCTAGCTGCCTCGCCGCGGTGAGGGTGGGCTCATGAGGTCCGACACTGGCGAGCGACCAACGGCCAAAGCGCAACGAGGGACGCACCGAGCAGGAAGCCGGTCGCGCAGATGATAGTCGTCGTGAAGACACCCATGTGTTTGAAGCAGCTGGGATAGCAAGCCGAAGGTAGAGAGAGGAAAGGACAGGAGACAGGCAGGCGTTGTCGACGTCGAGGGGGAGCAGAGAAGAGCGCTGGCGTCTTGGCTCGTGCCTCTTCTTCCTCCAGCCCTCCCTCAGACCATCACTCGCCCTCGCCCTCCGTCCCCAAGGTCCTTTGGAAGCCATAGCCCCCTAGACCAGGCTAGAGTCTACCTTCTCCAACGGGCCTGCTCGCGGAAGTTCCTCTGTGCTCGGCCATGCGTCCGTCTCCCGCCGTCATTGAGCGCGCTGCCGCTGCGGCTCGGCGGCGCGTGCCTAGCAGCCCCTTCAGCCCACCCTTGCCATACCTCCGAGCTCGACATGGCGGCCTTGTCGGCTCGTCGCCCACCGCTCTTGGCCAGCTCATCGCGACGGCCGCCCGCAGAACCTATGCCGCCTCACCTCTCGCGCCGTCGCCCGGGCCCGACCCAACGTCGCCGCCGCCCTCCTCGGACGGCGCTAAGGCCGAGCGCAAAGGCGAGGCCCGCCGCTCGTCGAGCATGTTCCCGTCGTTCACCAACTCGCCCGCCCTCGATGCGGCCTTGACGACCGTGATCGGCCTGTTTCTCGTGTTCGGGAGCGGTACGGCCTATCTGGCCTGGTACAAGGTGCGTTGCCTGCTTGACTGCCTGCCTGGGGGCACAGCCCCATTGTCGTGAACGCGCGAGCAGCCGTTCGTCGACCGGCTGGCCAATCGACCTCTCCGTCTCGTCCTGCGATGCCTGTGTGCTGACTGTCAGACTCTGCCCCCACGCAGTACATCACGCTCCGGCGCATTGAAAAGGCTTTTGAACCTGTGAGATTTCCCCTGGTCTAGCCCCGCACCGGAGTGCGCAGCACTGACGCTCGGCTCATCTTGACGCGCGCGGATCAGGGCTACGACCCAGCGCTCGACCTGTCGGCCACGCGCACCCGTCGATCGCGATTGCACCGGTCTTCGGAGGAGGGGGGTGAGGGTCACATCGTGCGCGAGGAGCAGGAGATCGTCGACCGCATCGTCCGCGGCGAGGAGCAAGGGGCCTACTTTGTCCTGATGGGGTCTAAGGTACGTCTTTCGCGCCGCCTTGTCCAGCTTGCCGGGCGCATCAGGCTGACACGTCGCCGCGCTCCGCGACCGAACAGGGAACGGGCAAGGGCACGATGCTGCTCGATGCGATGCGCTCGATAGACGCCGACGGCGCGGCGTTTGTCGAGGCCCACCCGGACCTCGAGGTCTTCCGTTTACGGTTCGGCAAGGCTCTCAACTACGACTTTTTCGAGGACTGGCAGGGCGGCCTGTTCTCGCGCGCCGACCCACGCAATGGCGGACCGAGCCTCGACATCGGTGCGCTGTCCCTGCGTCTCTCGCGGCTGCGACTCCGGGACTGACCGCCTTTCCCGCTGCTCACCTTCGCGACGACTCCAGAGCGCGCATTCTCCAAGCTTGAGAAGGTTGGCTTGCGCTACGCTCGCAAGCGCGGACGACCTCTCGTTCTGATCTTTAACAGTTCGTGTCTACTCTTGTCTCGAGCCCAGCGAGAAGCGTAGATGGAACGCTGACCGCGAGCTGTCCCCCCCCCCCCCGCGTCAGACATCCATCTGCTGCCGAACGACGAGGAGGGGCGCAAGCTGCTCCACCAGATGCAGCAACGGGCCGAGGCGTGGGCGGAAGCTGGCATCGTGACCTGTGTTTTCTCCAGTGACGACTTTTGTGCGTGTCCGCCCTGTCCCGCTTTAGTCTGGACTGCGCATCTGACTTCTCCCTGCGCGCTTCCACCCTCGGGCTCGATTAGGGCCGTACGACGTCATGCGCAAGAACGCCAACCGGATGCGCATCCTGTCGGTGTACGATCTTCCGCACGCCTCTGCGGTCCGGGCGCTCTCCCTCCTGCGCGCCGATGTCGCCCCCCTCGGCGCACCCCCGCTCGCCCCGGGCGTTCTAGATGAGGTCGTCCGTCTCGTCGGTGGAAGGACGAGCTACCTCAGTCGGTGTGCGAGAGCGAAGGACCCGCTCAAAGAGGCCGAGTTCATGGTCCGGAGCGAACGAGAGTGGCTCATGTCGCAGTGGGTTGGACTCACTGTGCTCTGCCCCTCAACCGCGGATCGCCTCGAGCTGACACTGCGACGGCGGCTTTTTGCAACCTGACGCAGGATTGGCCTGATCCCCGACGTCGACGATGACTGCATGGACGAGCAGAAGTGGTGCTCGTGCTCCTGGTGCATCCTCTTACTCAGTCGTTAACCTTTCTCTGGCTCCCTTGCAATACTAACACCGTCGCGCCCTGCTCCAGGCTTCTCCTGCGCGAGCTCGCCTCTCCCTCAGACCCTCCCTCTCCCCCGTCCTCGACCGAGCTCGCCGAAGCCGCTCCTCCGACGCCAAAGTTTGACAGCGCGGTCTCCTCGGACGAGATCCAGGTGGCAGAGCTCCCGGCGTATGTGACGTACGGCCGGGCAAGGGTGCTCATGACCCGGGCAGACTTCATCATCCCTCTCGATCATCTGAACATCATCGCGGTCGACGTGCGTCTCTCCCCTTTGCCCCCTATACTAAGTCCTGGACGTCTTGTGACAGACACTGATGCCTCCACCTCGGTCGCGCGCCCAAAACAGTCACATCACCGCGTCCGGCCTGACTCGCGCGTGACGCTGAACGCGATCCGCTCGATCGTCTCCGAAGACGGTCGGTCTCCCTCCTCCCTCCCTCCCTCCCTCCTCCTCCTCGACCCGTCACCTGCTGACTTCCTTTTCCTTGCTTCTGCCTTCTTTTGGCCAGGCTTCGACGAGCTGCTCGACAATGTGCGCGACAGAGTCGACGAAATCGAGTCGCTCCATCGCACGCGCGAGGTCGAGCTCAAGCGGCCGGTCCGAGTGCGTCACTTTCTCGACTCTCTCGTTGACCAGTCATTGCTCTCATTCAATTCTTCGCTCTCCCTTCCCCCCGCCTTCCGCGCTGCCCTTCCGCGCTTCCCCTGTTGACCCCTTTGTGCCGATCAACCTACGACGGCGGCGAACAGATCCGCGCGTGGAAGGAGGGCAAGCAGTCCGGGCTCGAGCTCGTCGGCGTCTTCCCGGACGACGACGCCGACGCTGGATCCGCTGGGGCGGAGGGTGGCGGTGGAAAGCGGGGGTGGTGGCCTTTTGGCAGAGGAGCGAAGGAAGACGGCGGGGGCGAGAAGGAGGCGTAGATCGTCGGATAGAAGCCCTCGATCAGGCGTGCGCGCCCGAGAGTCAGTAGACCGCTGGAATGCGACCGACAGCGGTGCAAAATGGGCCGGGGAGCGCGCTGCAACGGCTCGCGCTCGTAGCGAAGGGGCGAGACGAGGGTGAGACCAGCGGTCGCCGCGCTCTTTGAACCCACAGCGGAGAGCCGGCTCAGCCCTTCAGCTGGTCTCCAGGCCGCCCTTCGCGCGGGCCTCGCAAAACCGAGGCATCCAACCTTGCCGTCGTCAAGGGTCGGCACTGTGGAGGGGCCAGAGGGGGGACCTCTCAGACGAGGATGACGGCGACGAGCAGGATGCAGAGGACCACCATGAGGACGACGATGCACCACCCCGAGCCCTTCTCTGTGCGCGCGGAAAGATCCATTTCGGTGTCAGGCCCTCCAGCGTTCGGGGTGTAGGAAGGTTGACGGAGGGCTAAAGGCGAGACTAGGGAGAGACGGCACACCTTCAGACCGCCGGATGAACGCGTTGATCTTGCGCGTCGCGCGCGCAAGCTTGTCCTGGGTCGACGAGACGTGCGTGTCAAGCTCGTCGAGCATGCTGTCGGGGATCGACGCCGATGGGGCAAGGTAGGAAGGAAGAATCAGCGGATGAATCAGAGAGCGAAACGGTACGGGGACAAAAGACGACCGGGGAGGGCGAGGGAGGGAGGGGATCAGGGCGAGCGCGCGCGAGGGCTGACGCCGTTCGTCGAGGATCATTTGGGGTTGGTAAGCCAAAGCGCAAGAGTCAAGTGGGATGCGTACCCGTTCTGCTCGCCGACCTCCTGGCCCATCAGCCGGGCCTGCCCGCCAATCGTCCCCAGCGACCCGTGCAGCTGGTCGAGCGTGTCGTCCTGCTGCCTCAAGAGCGCGTGCTGCTCTTGATGCTCCCAGTCGGCCGGCCCTCCATCGCCTCCTGCTCGGCCAGAATCGTCTCGGTCGTCATCGTAACCGGATGGGCGAGACGCGAGTGGGTGGCCGAGTTCGACGTCGCGATAGGACGAAGGGGCGCGGGACGACTGGCGGCGCGGAGGGAAGAAGGGGTCAGCCGATGAGGCAGGTCAGGCTGGGGCTGAGGCTGAGGCGGAGAGACCGACCTTCGGGTAGGCTAGACGGATGGCGAGAGCGCAGGGCTTCAACTGATTAGCGAGCAGGAGCAGCAGGCAAGCAGGCAGGAAGAGTCGAGCACGCACGATCAGGAGCCATCGCTGTGCTGTGGCGGTCAGAGGGATGGCCGGCAGGGAGCGAGCGCAGCCCCATCTCCCAGGCAGGAACGGGGGCAAAGCCCAAGCGGGGATCACCAAAGGTGGAGGTCAAGAGATTTGGGCTCGCCTGTCCAACGACGGTCCTCCCACTCGTCCACTGTCGCTCTCTCTCTCTCTCTCTCCGGCCGATCCGACGGCAACCAGGTGCCGCATACACCACCCGTACAGCTCCACACTTGGCTTCTGCGCTCGGCCTCTCACATAGTCGCTCTGCCCGTTTGACTGCAGCGCTTCCTCACCAACCCCTCCACGCCCGACGCGCGTGCGCCCTGCCCCTCACTCGTTCTCCGCAGCCAGCTTCCCCGCCTGCCTGCCACCCATGCTCGCCCTCTCCCGCACCCGGCGGCCCGCCCGTCTGCTCGCCAGCAGCAGCAGACCCCTAGCCCTCCGACGTTTCGAGTCGCTCACCTCGTCCGAGATCTTCGATACTTCGCTTCCAGACGTCCGCCCGCACGCCCTGCGCAACGATCCCCCCCGGCGGCCGCTGCCTCCCACTCGCAAGAAGAAGCCCTCGCCGGACCCGCTGTCGGTGTACGATGTCCCACAGTCGGACGACCCCTTCCGGAGACCAGAACGACGCAGTCCGGCAGCCGTTTTTGGCGCGCGCAAGATGCCGAGGATCTCGCTCCCGAGCGAGCTCGAGAACAAGCTCGAGCGGCTCGTCGGCCGTGCGTCCCTTCTCCTTTGCACCCCTGGCTTGCGTTTCAACGTGCTCCCATTCCCGGCTCTCAGGCGCGTGCTGATACCTTTTCTATCCCTGTCCCGGCTGTTCCCTGCGCTCAGAACAAGACATGGCCCTCACGCGTCGGTGCTTCCAGCTCTTCCTGCCCCCGCCACCGACCCGAGCACGCAACCCCCAAGCACTCCCCCCTCCAAAGAAGTCCGCGTCGACCAACCTCGTCCCCCTCTCGCCCGCCAAGCGCAATGTCACTTCGCCTCAGGGTCGGGTGCTCGACCTCTCCCTCCAGCCCCTCAAGGCTATGCCGCGCGAGACGACGCGCGAGCTCGTCGTCGCCCACGCCGCGGCCGAGCTGCCGACGCAATACGCCGTGCTCCGGACGCTCATGCGCGAGGTACAGGCCCGCAATGGCTGGGACACACCCGAGACGCAAGGCGGGATCCAGATTGTCGACTTCGCAGCCGGCTACGGCCACACGGCGTGGGCGGCAGCTGCGACGCTGCCTTCGCCCGCCGGGCGCAAGAACCACCTCGTGCTGATCGAGCCTTCGCCGATCGTCGGCGACCTGTCGCGCGAGCTCCTCAGGCTCGACACGCCTGGCCCGCTGGCGAGCTGGCCGATCATCCACTTTCGGTCGCTGCACAAGTACCGGTCGGCGGGAGGAGCGCCGGCCGTCCGGCCGGACAAGTCGGTCGGCGTCCTCGCGTTTGCGCTCGCCTCCCTCAGGACGCCGTCGGAGCGGCGGAGGAAGCTGCGCGAGCTCTGGCACTCGGGCGTCGAGACGCTCGTCGTGGCTGAGCAGGCGCACCGGGACGGGTGGACCGTCGTTGAAGAGGCTAGGGAGTTCCTGCTGGGCCTAGGGAGGGAGGAGCTCGAGGGCGCAAAACTCCAGGCGGGCGAGTGGACACCGCCTGAGCCCGAGCCCGAGCCGGTCGAGCCAAAGACCGACGAGACCACCTCAACGACCCCGGCCAACCCTGCGCTCGCTCCTCGCACGCGCGGCCGTCGAAGACCCGGTGAGCTTCTTCGTCCTCGAGCCCCTACCTCGACCGAGGTTGCCGACACAGACGCCGACTCGACCTATCGGTTCGGCATCGACCCATCCCCGCCCGTCCCGGCCAAGGAGCCAAAGCGGGAAAAGTTCGTCTTTCACGGTGTCGAGTTTGAGGCAGAGGTCGCGCAGGTGCCTGTCCTGTCCGACGGAAGCAGCCATCACAACGGCGGGCGGAGGTGGGAGAGTCCTTCGGGCGACGTGGCGAAGTGGGACGCCGAGGGCAAGGCGCTCGTCAGGGACGGTCGGGTCATGGGCTGCCACGTAGTTGCGCCGGTACGTCTCGCGCGCGCTCTCCCTCTCGCACCCGCTTTCTGCTTGGCTACGCTGCCGGCTGACGCGCGCGCCTTGAACCTCCCTCGCCTCTTCTGTACAGTGCCCTCACGACCACAAATGCCCGCTTGCCTCGACGCCGACCCCGTGCTCGTTCGGCCAGCTGCTCGAGACGCCAACCGTCACCCGCCTGACAAAGAACACCAAGTCGGACCTGACCCGGCTCTCGTTCTCGTACCTCATACTTCGGCGCGGTGCGCGGCCCGAAGTGACGGATGAGGACCGGGGCGCAGGACGTGAGGGCGAGGTAGCGCGCGAGGAGAGGCTCGCGAAGGAGGCGAAGGAGGGCCGGGTCGCTCTCGAGGGTGAGGATGGCGTGTTTGCGCTGCCAGAGGCGGCAGAGGAGGAGGGCGAGGGTGGCGAGGCGAGGGAGCAGGTCGACTACGGCAAGCTCAGGAAGGAGATTGGCGAGTGGGGGCGCGTGCTCAAGGCGCCGCTGCACCGCAAGGGCCACTCGGAGGTGGATCTGTGCTCGGCTGACGGTGCGCCCCTTCCTTCTTTCTCGCCACCCGCTACTGTACCCAGACTGACGACGCGCTTCCTCTCCCCCCTCGTAATCCCCTTCCGATCCCCACGCACAGGCTCCATCAAGCGATCGACGTTCTCCAAGCGTCTCGGCAAGCAGGTCTGGTACGACACCGCCAACATCCAGGAGGGCGACGCCTTCCCGCACAAGCCGACGACGGCCGTCGTCCGCGACCGGGGCGTGACGCACCTGACGCCGATGCACAAGACTAACAAGGTCTCGATCCGCAACAGCGTCGTGTCTGGGCTCGAGAAGCTGTCGTTTGTCGAGTACAAGGAGGTGCGCGACATGATGGGGGCGATGGGGGTCGAGATTCCAGAGTTTGACAACGGCAAGCGGCCCAAGAACAAGCGCTGGGTCGTCGAGTACTCGGACGAGGTTGAGGCGTCGGCCGGGTGGGAGGCGGCGCGCAAGGTCGACCGGCGGATCGACCCGCGGGCCAAGGACCAGCTCGTCAAGGGCATCCTCGGCGGCGAGGAGGACTTTGAGGGCGTCACGTTTGACCGGGCCGCCGACGACGACAGCGGGCTGCGTCAGACGCGGCTCGTCGACCAGGAGGCTGCCCGAGCGGCGGCGGAGGCGGCAGCGTCCGGCGGCGCAGAGTTTGAGCCGACGCCGCTCGTCGGCGCGCGCGAGGTGGTCGTCCCGGACCCTCACGTCGCGCGGGCGTTCCCCGTGACGGCCTCCCTGTCTGCCGACGGTCCGCCCTCGCTCCTCGGCGACATCATCGCCTCGCAGCACGACGGGCGCGCCGATGCGGGCTTCTCGATCGCCGCCTCGACCAAGGTCAGCCTGGCCGGGCTCGGCGAGGGCTGGATGGAGGAGTACTCGGCCGACGTCAGCCCGGCCGACCGCCGGGCCGCCGCGCGCGACCGGAGCAAGACGTTTGAGTCGATGGGGATCGTCGTCCCCGACCTGGTGGGGTCCCTTCTCACCCTCGCCTTCCTCTTTCGTTTGGTTCCTGCTCGCTCGCTCGCAAGCAACTAACACCTTCTCTAATCTCGCCCTCTTCCCCACCCCCGCTCCCCCCGTTCTGCGCTCGCAGGGCCGCCCGCGCACGCTCAAAGACGACTGGGAGCTCCTCGAGAGTGCGTCGTCTTTTCTCCGCCGGCCTCCCGGCTCCTCTCCTGCCCTCCCTCTTGCCTCCGCCAGACGCTGACGAGCCCTTGCCCCTCGCCTCCTCGGACAACCCCCCGTTGCTCTCGCCCGACGTCTCGCAGAGTGGGACGGCGTCGCTGAACGCCCGCCCAAGCCCAAGCACAACGCCTTTTGGAACCGACGCGACTGGCGCGCGCGCAAGCGGCCCAGCAGCAGCAGCAGCAGCAGCAGCGGCAGCAGCAGCAACCCCGGCGGCAGCGGCGGAGCAGGAGGGCCGACGCCCCGCGGGTAGAAGGAAATGCGATTCGCATGAGAAACTCGCACAGGAGCCCCCAGCCCCCCCCCCCCGCTCTTGACCCCACTCCAAAGCCTTTCCACCGCCGTCCTTGCAAAGACTGAAAGGGCAGCCTCCCACGCACGCGAAGAGGGCGACGACGACGACGACGACGCGCGCGCGCACACACACACACACACACACACTCACACTTGGCGCGGGGTTTTCCATGCAGACACTCGGCTCCTTTGACGACCTTGGTCCGCGCCGGCCTTGACCTCCCTCACGCCTTGTCCTCCTCCCTGACGACCCCGTCTGGGGCCTCACTCCCTCCTCCTCCGCCTTGTCCGCCGCCGCCGCCGTTCGTCGTGCCAGCCGTCGTCGAGGGCGCCGCGACCACCTCGACCGGCGGCTTGCCAGCGCCAGCCCCAGCCCCAGCCCCAGCCGCCGAGGTCGAGGAGGCGGCGGCGGCGGCTGAAGGGAGGATCTTGTCTCCCCCCGGTGCAGCGGCGAGCGGGCCAAATCGGGTCGACATGTGGGGCTTGTCCTTCTGCGTTTTTAGCGCCGGGCGAGGGAGGGGGCGGGGGGGGGGGGGGGGGGGGGGGAAGGGGCGGGGGGGGGGGGGCGTCGGGGGGTTTTGTGGGAGGAAAGGGAAAAGGGGGGGGGTTTGGGGGGGGGGGGGAGGGTGGGGGAGGGAGAAGGGTGTCAGCGAGCGAGCCAAAGGACCGGCAGTGAGGCGAGGCTACGAGGCCCACCCCGAGAAAGGGAAAAGAAGGGAGGGAGGAAGAGAGGGAGGGAGGGAGGGAGGGAAGAAAGGAAGGAAGGA